>BJBW01005321.1:0-18585 GCA_004320125.1 Scolopax mira | reverse complement strand
TTAAGGTCCCTTCCAACCTAAAAGATTCTGTGATTCTGTAACTCCGTCCATTTTCTGCTGTGGATACATGGGCTGTTACACTTTATAATACAGCTTCTATTTGTGGATGAGCGTATCATGATTGTTGAATGCAGGCAGTTTATTCAAAAGACTTTTATTGTTCAAACTAAGCTGAAAATGATCTGTAGGATAAAGCTGTGACCTAGTTCTGGGTTTCTGTGCTGTAGAAAGCATTATATTGCCAAAGCTGTGCATGTGTATGTCTTTGTTAATTTTTCTTTCCTCCAGTTTGAAGACTGATGATTAATCAATTATTTTTAGATTAATAGCTGCATATCTATGAATAGGATGTGCAAAGTATTCTATTCAGTGTTAAATTTTAGGGTTTAATTTTAGTGGGAATAGAAGTTTTCACCCAATGTAATGTGTTAGAGAGAAGGTCAGCCTACCTAACTCATGCTGGCTCTACAGTAATGATCATGCACGTTTGTAGCATCACCATAATACGTATGTCAGGAGAACTGTCTGCCTAATCTGTAAGTCTAGTAATGTTCCTATGTCTTTCTCAGGAGTGGTCAAGTCTCTGTAAATGAGCAAATTTAATATTAAAACATACAAATATTATAGATTTTTAAAAGTTAGAATGAAAAATTGCAGTTATGTCCTGGGTTTTGCTTTGCTTTTAAATGCGTGGAATATGAGGCTGTGCTACTTTTAATAGTAGCTTGACCCTCCATTGAGCTTGATTTTTTTTTTTTTTTTTTAATTTTTTGTGTGTGTGTTATTGAACCTGCTGGTTAACAGGCCACGGGACCTCATATGGTCCTGTGACCACGGGAGGATGGACCCTTATTAAGAAAAATCCCTAACATGAGGGGGATTCCTCTGAGAAGATAACTTCACTTTTCCCAGTGTCATGTAAGAAGGTTAAGGCTTTGTTTTATGAAGTAGTAGAAGGGAAATATATTTATTTAAAACAAACAAATCCCCTTTCCCCCCAACCCCTGTGATGGAAAACAAAGATGATGGAATTACTCTTTTCTCTGTGGAAATTTGTGTATGGTGGCATGGCATTGCCTGCCAAAGGAGTGTATGTAGAAGGCAGCTTGGTGGATATATATATATATGAGAGTAAGGGATTTTGGTAGTTGATTGGTTTGGGGTTGGTTTTTAGTCCTTTTTTTTTCTTTGTATGTTTGGTTTGGTTTGTTTAGTTTTGTTTCTAACAAGCAACATACTGTTCAGGCATCCTCTAGCTTTTTTGTTTGGCATGCCTTTAAATTTTTGCTTGAGGTACAAGAAAGTGACCCTTAAACTAGTTTTTTTGACTGTGGAGTTTTTTTCTTAGTAGTAATGCAGACTGGGATACAATCTATAGAAACATACTTGTTTTAGACATAAGTGCATGTGCTGCAATAAGTGTTTAGTTTTGTTTCATTTGAGAAATATTCTAAGGCTATTTAAATATTGTATCTCAGTTACATTAAAAATTTTTTATTCAGACACTGAAGCAAAGCCTAATTTTATAACCTGTGCCACCATCTGTTAAATTCACCAGAAGCTTTTTTTTTTTCTGGATGGGTTTAGCCAGCTGTCCATTTTGCACTGTTGCCTGGATGGAGGCGTGCATTTAAGAATAATACAGTAGGCTTTCTGTGAGTTGACAAAAAAGCTTTTTTATTTTGATCTGTGGCTCCGTTAGCTTGTCTGACACTTCCATACATTCCTCAGCCAGAGACTAAATATATTTGAAACCTTTCCCCTGTTGCACTCCTCAAGTCTGTGCTTTCATCTCCTCCCACTTGGGTCTGGAGCTGCTCCACAGGACAAGACATGTGCCTTCTCACCAAACCCTCTGTGAGACATGTGGATGTATTTGCCAGCGACAACCCAAAGTCCTTTCTAATCCTATTGACATCTAACCCAAAAGGCATTTAGTTAATCTGTCTGGCACTCTCCTTTCTTTATCTCAGCCTGTGAGATGATACAGCTTTTTTAATGTTATTTTCTTTTAGATGAGTGTTTCCAGGTGGTAATACAGACCACTAGAATTTACTGAAATCACCTGCCCTTTTTAAATGTTGCCTTCATGATAAATAAGACCCGTTCAATAACGGTGTCAGGGTGACTGTCAGATTTTAGTGTTGTGTTGTTGTTATGCTTAATTATAATTTATAGAAGGGCTGATGAGACAAGGAAAAAATTTATATTTACAAACGTCTGGAAACAAAATTGTTGCAGGTCAGTTAATCATTCTATTCTGCCTTTCACTTTATAGCAAAACAATCTGTATTCAGAAAAAAAATAGTTGCAGAAAATGGTTCAGAAATAGAAACCAGGTCTTCACTGACTGCAATTTAGGGCTGGCTTTAACTCTGACATGTAGTTTTAGAAATTAATTTTTTGACTTCCATGGGAGTTTTGCAATTTTAAATTTGTGAAAGAATTCACAAGTAAAATCTATCAGAAGTCAGTTGAAGAAGCTATCTGAGGCAGTGCACTGTTTTTTTTTTTTTTTTCTGGTTTGGATTCCCATGAAATACGTTGTGTGCTGTGTCTGATCACTCGCACTTGGAATGGCAAAAGCTCCTTCCGCTGGCTCCCTCCCTTCTGTCAGGCTGAGGCTGTTGGGTTGGGAAAGGATTTGGCTTCACTTCATGTGGAAATCCTTGTTTGTTTATTCTTCATCACAGAGTTAGCTAAAGGTGTCGGCGCCACTTAAAAGTATGAAACCTCTGAATTCAGTGTTGTGTATGAATACCCCAGTATAGTCTCCTTCTGTCCAGCTTTGCTCAGAACAGCAGCGCTCTGTTTTGGTGCAGCTTGATGGACTAGCATTTTGCTATGTCTCTGGAGTGTAGATAAGCATATAAAATGGGAACAAGAATTTGTCGCTATTGTATGGAGGACATCTGTGCTACTAATCAAGCTATGGTATCAAAATATTTGAAATGCTTGCTTTTCTTACATGCATGTGTCAGTTGGATAAACTGAACTTGAGAATTAATTGCATCCAGGCTCTGCTGTTTGCCCGTGGTTTGCTTTGGCTTAACTTTATTGGCCCAGCTCAGCAGAGGCTTATTCTAGGAAGATCAAGGACCTCAAATCTATGCTTTTAAAATCTTCTTTGCCCCAGCCCTTGTCTTCAAAGTCTCACTGGAAGCTTTGTAGCTAAAACCAGGGTATATAAGGTGATTGCAAGACAGTCCATTTGTCTGTGTTCCTGGACAGCCAAACCAAGTATTTAATGCCTTCATTCAAATGTTTTGATGAACCAGTGGATGAAATTGTGCTATAAGCTCTGTTTTGGCAATTCAGTTTATCCCTCTGCTTTCCCATGCAGTCATTATGTCAACACATGACTAGCCAGGTAACACTTGCCCTCCACTGGCTGTGTTTCCAGTAGGATTTGGTTGGTGGTTATGCAGCTGAAAGAGGAATTGGCCATTGAGTGATTTAATGGAGTATTCCCAGAAATTTCCCCAGATCTTTTCCGTACATCCAGCTTAAAACCACTCGTCTGATGATACTAGGTTCATGAGATCTGACCCTGGAAAAGGGGAGAAGGTGGGAGCATTCCTTGCATGGAAAATGCACTCTCTTTATGAAATGTCAAGGTAACTGAATGTTAGAGATCCAAGTGTGCTGACGTTTATGTAACCACCAATGTACTGAGACAATACCAATCTGTAAGGAGGATCATAACAATGAACATTAGCGTAAAGGATTAGATGCTTGTAAGGCAAAATGGAAGCACTCTTTTTTTTTTTTTTAAATTACTTTATTTTGTGAATTGAATATTAATTGTAAAAGGCACATGAATATTAAATAGTCTTCATTGTAAACACTTACTGCTGTTGTCAACTTCAGAGGGAATTGAATAACCGAGAAGAAAATTAAGGAAATCAGTTTCTTTCACTTTAATACCTTTTTGGGGTAGTATTTGCTCACTCCTTTCTCAAATTCCTGGTGCTATATTTATCAGAAATTAATCTCCCTACTAGGGCTGCTTTGGAGGGGAGTGGAGTGGGGAGGGGGAATAAATCAGAGGAACAGTGAGAAATCTATAGCAATAAAAATCCTTTGGCCTGACAAAGGACATGAGTTTTAATAAAGGTATAATGTGCTTGTGTGTGGGAGGCATATGAAGTGTTCACCTATTCCTATAAAATGTTTCTTGTTTAGCCCTTCAGCTATCAGTGGTAGTAATGAGATAATAGTATAAATTGTTAAGGTAGAATAAAAGATTTTTTCCTTTTTAAATCTTGGGAGTCTCATAGAAAATTTGTGAATACAGAGATATAGTTCCATACCCATAATAAGTTATGTTTTGAGTATTTATTAGTTGGGCTTAAACCTGTTGGTGGGGCTGGCTGCCAAACGTGGTCTTTGAAGCTCCACTCAGTTTACTCGTGCCTTGACATATGGAATGTGTTTAATACAAATGGTATTCAAAAGGAAGAAAATCTATATTTATAGATCGTGTAGTCATAAGGTTAGAACATGAGCAGGCAATGTGCACTTGCAGCCCAGAAGGCCAATCACATCTTGGGATGCATCAAAAGAAGTGTTGCTATCAGATCCCACCACTTTACTCTGCTCTGGTAAGACCTCACCTGGAGTACTGTGTACAGGTCTGGAGCCCTCAATATAGGAAGGACATTGATGTGATGGAGCAGCTCCAAAGGGAGGCCACAAAAATGATCAGGGGTTGGAGCACCTCTGCTACGAGGACAGCTAAAGGAGCTGGGGTTGTTCAGCCTGGAGAAAAGGAGGCTTGGGGGAGACCTAATAGTGGCCTTCTAGTACCTGAGGGGGGCCTACAGGAAGGCTGGGGAGAGTCTGTTTACAGAGGCCTGCACTGACTGGGCCGAGACAATGGC
Source organism: Scolopax mira (assembly GCA_004320125.1). Taxonomy (NCBI): domain Eukaryota; kingdom Metazoa; phylum Chordata; class Aves; order Charadriiformes; family Scolopacidae; genus Scolopax; species Scolopax mira. The sequence goes on along the minus strand of BJBW01005321.1, from coordinate 13,702 downwards.
TTTAAGTTGGGAAAGGGCAGATTTAGATTGGATATTAGGAAAAAGTTCTTTACAATGAGGATGCTGGAGCACTGGAACAGGTTGCCCAGGGAGGTGGTTGAGGCCCCTTCCTTAGAGACATTCAAGGCTCAATGACACCCTGGGCAACCTTGTCTAGTTGGGGGTGTCCCTGCTGGCTGTGAGGAGGTTGGACTAGATAACCTTTGGAGGTCCCTGTACAATTCTATGATTCAAGAAGCCTATAAAGGTTGTGTAGCCCAAAGCAGAACTGGCTATGATGGTGACTCAAAGCAAGGCCAACCTCAGACTTAGATCAAGTAGACAAGACTTAAGCAATGGGAGTTCTGACTTTGTCCAAAGATGCCAGTTCTGCCACCTTCCAAGGCCAGAGCTTAAACCTTCACTGGGAGGGTTTACCTGCATGTGCAGTGGGAGCTCCCCTTGCTGCAGCTTGTGACCATCAAGATGGTACAAAACACTAGAGTTACTTTAGGTCTTTAAGTAAGAACTTGCAACCAACCTACATCAGAATTCCTTGTATTTTAAAGTCTGTGATTGATGTGAAATTTGTAGGAGATAGGGAGTTTGCCTGTGCATGGGATTTGTGAGGGTTCTTTCAAAATAACTTGTCATTCTCATTCCTGATTTCTCTTCATTAGGGTATCTACCCTCGTCTGTACAATCACAACCATTCCATCTATGGATTTTTATTGAAAAATGGGCTTAGATGAAATACCAAAACAAAATTTTCTAACTCATTTATTGAGATGAGAGTAGGAAAGAGAAAGTAAATTTATTTTTTTGCATAAAGAGGAACTTAAAAACAGCAAGACACTTCAATTAAAAATCAATAGCTAAATAGGAGCAAAGAAAAGAATTCGTCCCAAATACAAAACAGGCTCTTGTGAGCTTTGGAGAGGAGCAGTTGATAAGAGTTTTGTAAAGCAAAAGCAGTAAGCAAAGGAAAGTTCTTTTTTTGTTGTTGTTATTTGTAACAGGAAAAAGTATTTTAAAATATGTATGCCCAATGTTATGTTTTCCCTTCTATCTTTTCAGGTCAGAAGTTAATCCTTTGATCCTTGCCTTTTGTTCATTCATATACTCTGTTTAATGTGTTGGGGTTTTTTGGGGGGGTGGGTGAGTGTTTGTTTGTTTTAGCATTATTTCAGGAATTCAGGCTACTGAAAGAAACAAACAGAAAAAGGGAGAAGAAACGCCATCAAAATGTCTTGATCTGAATGGTGTCAGTGATACTAAAAGACGTGGGAAAAGGTGCAAAGGTGTAAGTTTTCCTTCACAACACTACATGGCATGTGTTTCGTAAATTTTTGAAAACAGGTACTGCAGGAGAGGTTCTTATCTCAGAAGTATGTGTCCTGGTGGAATGTAATTGCTGGAAAGGAGGAACATCTTCTTGAACAGAGTACTACTATTTGCTTTTGTTATGGAAGATGAAAGGAGCATCAGTCAGTGATCTTGTCGCTGGTTGGGCAAACACTTGATGTGTGCTTCACTGTGGATGCTCCACTTGGATGTCCACTCTGTCACTATACCATGCTGTTTGTATGTAACAAAGACTCTTCTATTTGAATCTTTGTTCCCCTGGCTTTACTTACAAAAAACCACTTCAGTTTTCTGAAGTGTAATAAAACACAACTAGCATTCTTAGTTTAATTCTTTGAGGCCACTGGGACCTGTGCTGATCCCATACAGTTAATGTAATGTCAAATGTACAGGACCTCCATTTGCATATTATCAAGCAGTGTCATTCTCACGGCACGTTGTGAACTTGCCAGGTAGTATTTTAGATGATGTGACAGTATTTTTAGATAATAGTCTTTACTTTATGACTGCTTGTGTGTGTTGGTTTTGCTATCTCACTTTAATACCAAGTGTAAATAGGCAATGAGTCCACGAAGAAAAGCATGCTTATAGTGTTGACATATCAAGGGAGTGTGAGTGCTTATATCTGGTGACTCCTCTGATCCTTGCAGATTTTCGGGGGAAAAAATACCTATGCCTATCACTCAAAGAAACAGTTTGAATACTGGAAATAAAATTATGACATAAGAAAACACCCAAACCACCTGTAAGGCTTTGTAGACTCAGTAAAGAGTTTGGGTAATATTCTAGGGAAGTGAAGCTTCAGAAGATCTCAATTTTAATGAAAATGACACTTTTTTTTTTTCTCCCTTCAAATACAAGTTATGAAGAGAAAAGTTCATGCTGTTTTAATGAATTTTAAAAATGACCTTTTCGTAATCTTAGCCATTATAGGAAGAAATAATAAAAAAGCACAAAAAATACCTTCAAATCCCAAATGACTTCTTGAGCACATATTTATTCCTTGCAATATGTTTATCTTTCTAAACAGATTCAAAGGTTGTTTTATTAAATTTATATTTCATTCTCGGTGCCAAGAGAGGATTATGAGTAAAATGAGAAATAATTTTTAGGTAGATTTATATACCACCTATTGAAGACATTCTGATAAGATGTGCTTTACTTCCCTGAACGCTTCATTGGACTCTTCCCTGGCCTAAAAGTCCTGAAACCCCTGGTCTGGTGGTGGGAAAGGCTATGTTAATTCGGGTATAATGTAGACAGACATACGGTAGGAGAAGAAACAGAGGGATTTTTTTTTTTTAAATTAGATAATGGTGGAGATACTGTAGGCTACAGATCCTAGAGTGCCAACTGGAAACTCTGCCATGCCCCATGCCAAACTGCTGAAGCTTCCCATTTTTGAGCTTTCTTCATCAGGGCTTTTTACAAGTTCAATTTCCTCTAAGCACAGGGACAGTCCATCCCAATAATTGGGAAAAGGAGTAGATGTGGCAATAGACTGGCTTGGTTAAACAGGGAACTCACCATTGGATCATTAAGCTTAAGAGATAGTGCTTAATGTTTGGTTTTCTACCTGCAGGGTGGTTGCAAGCAGCCCCACAGGGATCTGTTGTTAGGACCTAGATTGTTTAATGTTGTCTTCTCTGGAAGAGAAGAGAGACTCATTAAGTTTGTGAATCCAAACTGCAGGTGCAGTTGACCTGCTTGAGGGCAGGCTGGGGAATGGCCCAGCCAGCAGGCACTTCATAAAATTCAGCAAGAACAGGTGTCTTTTGCATCTGGGGTGGACAAACCTCCAGAAGTGGTATATGCTGTGGAGTAACTGGCTGGAGAGTATGGTGGGCCAGATGTAAGCCACTGGTGTGTCTTGGCAGGAGTGAAGGCTAACAGCATCCCAGGTGATACCAGGAGGACTGTAAGCCAGGGAATTAAGGGAAGTGATTGTTCCCCTTTGTTTGGCACTCATTAGACTGCATCAAGAATAGAGTGCCCAGCTTTAGATGGTTTTTCCTTTCCCACACTGGAAGAGGAAATGCATTGATCAGCTGCAGCGTGTTCAGTAGAGGCCACTGAAATGGTCTGGGCTGGAGCACTTCTCCTGTGAGGAGAGGCTGAGGGAACCAGATTTCTTCCACCTGGAGCAGAGCTACCTTTGGGGAGACCTAACACCAGCATGCTAGCACTTAAAAGGAGGTTATCTAAAAGATGGAGCTAGTCTCTTTCCTTAGGTAAAAAGGTGGGAGAATGAAGGACAATGGTCATAAGTTGGAACAGGTGAGGTTTTGAATTAAAGAAGAAATTATTTTAAGAATAACTGATGGCATTAAGGGATATTTTTGTTCTTGCATTCATCTATATGAAACTTTTTTGACCCGTTCATAAACTTGCTGCACGTCTTCAGTGTTTAGGTTTACTTTCTTCTATCTTGTTGCTTCTAGTCATAACAGTTAGTAAAAGAGCTTCCTTCGTTCCCTGACCCATGGTGAACCAAACCACACTGTGCAACTTCTGTGAGGGTATATATTTTATCATTGTTGGAGAACCAGGAGAAAATGCTGGGAATTCAAGATACTTCATAAATTGGCCAAATCCTTAGGTTGAATGATTGCTTTGTTGTTGTTACTTTGAAAAAAATCTTTAATTAAATCTAGGTTAATGTTAAATTCAAAACACACTCTAACATTTCAGGTAGAAAACAGAAGTTATTTAAGGAGCACAAATACAGGAATGGAAGAGAGTATTAAATTAATTGATTTACATTGAGATTGAATCTGGAAGACTTCCCTCTTGTATCCAGATGGTTTGCCATATTTTATTTCTGGAAACCCACCTTGACAGGGATGCTGTCTTTTTGTGTTTCGTTCCATATGTAGTTATTTCTCTTGGAAGCTCTTTAACTATATATTTTTTTTTTTAATGCTTGGCTTTTTAAAAAGGATGAAAGGCTGTGAACATATTTAATCTCTCCTTTGAAACTTCTTCATTTATACTTAAGAGAATGTCTTCTGCTCTGCTAACACAAGTACTGTCTTGCTTATTTCAAGGTGTAAATGCAGTTTTGTTTTATCAGGTGTCAGTTTTTATTATGGTTTTGTCCTGCTAGTAGCAATTGAAGAAGGCTTAAAACTTCTTCCTTCTGTGCATGCTCACGTGCTTGTAATAAATCTTTGAGAGAAATGTCATCTTCACCTACCTCATCTATCTATATCCAATGTTCATTAAATAACACACTTGTCGCTAACATCTAAATGAGATAAATGTATGTATCTCACTACTGGGGGCAGATTTGGGATAAGACATGTCAATAAATTAGAGCTTTGGAGTGATAATGGATTTGAGGTGGTCTGTCCTTCAGGGAAGCTGTGATGTTGTTTTCTCTTGTTTCTTCTGCAGCATCTTCATTGCAGCCTCTTTAGATGACTCTTTTACTCTGTTTTTGGATTGCTGTCTCTCCCTGCTATGACTTTACCAGACATTTTCTTGTTCACAGACAGAACCATCTGCTGCCATGTTTGTACAAAAACCTCTCTAGTCCAGGCTTGTTTCCTGGTCCAGCTAAAATATGTCTATCCCTGACACGTCTTTGATTAGCTCCAACAGAACTGGGCCTAAAGCCATCCCCCCACCTCTCTTCCGGTTATGTGAACAGTATCAGCTTTCTGATCATCACTTGGGCCTATAATCTGGGTGCTATTTCTGAATGGATGTGATTGAAAGGCCCTAATGAGATCTTTATCTAAATCTTTTGGATTCTTGTTTCATAGCAACTCTTAAGTAACTTACGTGCTCTTTACTTGTCCCTACAGCTAGAGCTCTAGAGGTTTTCATCATCTAATTTTTCAGTTACTGCAGCATTCCTTTTCTCTGACTCCTTTTATATGCTTCCAGAATGATCTGCAAAGATAGAAATATAATGTTTGCATTCTTAATATAAACGGATGTTCAGTATCTCTTTCTTCCCTAGTTCATGAAAAATAGATTGCTTGTCTTTGTATCATACACTTCTGGTTTCTGCTGGGTTGTTTGGCTCTCAATGGCAGCTGCTTTTGCACATGCACTGAACGATGCAGCAAGTATATTTATATACTTTATCCTGAACTGCCCATTCTGTTCAAAAATAACGTTATGTGCACTGGAAAATTAGCATTTTCCATTTTTTTTTCTCCCTGTATTTCTCTTGGGGATTTCTGCAAGAATTTTGACAACAGATAGGTGATGTTCCAAGACCACTAGTCAGCAGTGCTATCTTTGTGTTTGGCTGTGGGGTTTTTGTATTTCCTTGACAACCTCAAATTACAGGGGACAGTTTCTTTATTCTGGTCACAGTTAAGTGTGTTAGACTTCAATTTCTAGGCAATATTGCAATACGTAATTGCAATAAGTAAGGAGAAGGTGGACTTTGTCTGTCCATGTTTATAAAGGGAGGAAAAAATATTCAGGGCAATCTGAAAAGGGCAAGGTGTGCCTGAATGATGGAAATCATTCAGTCAGAAAAATGGGACAAGAGTAATAGGTACAAGTAGGACAAGTTTGAAGGCAAAGTATAAACATACTTTGAATTGTGTTGAGATTGAGCTACCTGTAGATGAAATGAATTATCAGATATAAAGGAGACTAAATTGAGGGAAAGTGGTTTGATGTATAATGCCAGATAAGTGCTGGTTAGTAGACAACACTGCTGAAAGGGGGAAAAGTTGGGAAAATAGATAAGAAAATTGATGGGAAGCTGAAGTGTTGTAAGAGGCAGGGAGGTCAAAGAACACAAGGGATCACAGCAGTTCAGAGGAGACTAGAGATTAAACAGAGTCATCAGGGTGTTTTATTGCAGTTCTTGTTCACCTTCTGGAAATAAATTGGGTTTTGGCTTCCTGACAAGTCACAGTCAAACAGGAAGGGTGATGTAATGCGTGTTTTCTAGTGATTTGTGCTGTTTTTTTTCCCCAGGGAGCAAGAACTTACCCACCTAGAAAAAAGTAAAGTTAATTGTGTAGGATGATTCATGAGGGAAGCTGAATATGATATGTAATGCTCATATAAAGATTTTCTCAGCCTTGTATATTTACCTGTACTGTTGTGGATAGATGGTTTCTTCAGTTGTATTTACTATTTTATGTAGCTGCATCTAAGTCATTGTGAATTGAAGTAGGAAATAAACCTTATCTACAGTCAGTGATGTTGGCCAATGAATTAATTATCAGAAACTTATCAGGTAAAAGGACATCTGCAAAGGATGGCTTGTTGCGAAGCTTCTCATTAAGATATAACCCTTACAGGAAGGAGTAAATAGTGTATTCTGATACCATTTTCAAGATAACTGTAAACAGATAAAATAATTTTCTTCTTTTGAGTTAGAAGGTAGCTATGTATAGATCATCAATTAATGCTGAACATGTGGTACATCACTGAAGCCTTACCACTGGACCTTTAAATGTAATTTCTATGTGTCTTGATACAATTGTTCTAAAATTTTAATTTTAAAAGTTGCTTTTAAAAAAAATATGTAGAAGTGCTTTTCCTTTTTCCTTGTCCCTTCAGTTCTCTCAGAAGTGGTCATTTCATTCTGGTCTTCCTTTTGGACAAACAGAGCAAGCCCTATCTTAAGTGAGAACCAGTGTAGAAAATCTGTGTCACAGGCAGAAGTCTCAGAGTATTAAGTGTGATCAGTGGCAGCAGGCTCCAATAGAAAATTGTGGTCAGTATTAACCATCTCTCTCCTTCTAGCGCTGCAAATATTAATCTGGGTCTGTCTTTCTCTAAAAAATGTTACCCTGGACAAGTTTGAGGTGGTACAAAACCTGCAGTTTGATACAGCAAAAATGTAGTCTTACTGTTTCAAAAGCAATTTAAATGATTGTGGCTGTTTAAAAACTAGAACATCTCTACTAATCCAAATTCTATATAGAAAGATCTAGTCTATTAAAAGATATTACCTTTTAAGTGTTCAAGAACTATAAATGATTGCTTTTATGGAGAGGGAACCAGTCAGTGTTATTTCAAGAAATTAAATATTTCTATGTTTTGTACTGTGTGTGTACTTGAATGTGTGCAAAGGCAAAAAACTTGTTTAGTAATACAATTGCTATGGTAGAGCACACTTTAAGCTTAAAAAAAAAAAAGATATACTTTTAAAGTGAGTTTCTTTTAAAATTGTTGAAGTGCCATTGTTCTCCTTACTAAGTGTTCTTGCTCAGAATTTGTAAGATCTTTGTGCCTGAACACAGAATGCTTATTATGGTTCTGATTTGGTTAGTGCTTAACATCTGTTAAAGGAAAATCTGTTCATTTTGGAAGCTGATGGTTGATTGGGTTTATTCTCTGCTCAGTGAACCACTGCTCGTGGAAAACACTGGTGAAAGGTGTTGCTTTTTTTTCTGAAGCTCCAACTAAGAGCATGTACTTTGGGTAGTGCTTTTACACCTGTGTCAAGGCACAGTATGGCTAACTGAAACTATTCAAAGTGTGCACAGGTACAACACAGCTTTCAAAGGGAAATGGTTTCAATTTCTTAGGTTGAGACTTATGCTTTTTGCCTGTTGTCGGGATCTTACACTTCTAACTATTCATTTTGCTACTTTGCTTATAGGATAGGTTTTTTTCCCCATATTAGTGTTTCTATCTGCACTGGTTTCCATGCAGGAGAAAAATCATATGACACCGTGTGTGTGTGTGTTTTTCGGAAAGACAGAAGGGGATGGAATAAGTTCCATTTAGCAGCCTGTCATCGCTAGCATTTCTCTTTGGTTTTCTTTGTAATGTTCATCTACAAAGTGTAACAACAATTTCTAGGAGACTCTGGCTTCAGCCTGTTGTTAGGAGGCAGCAGAAGCAGCAGCCTGGGAAGCTTTGAGTCAAACTTCCAGGTCCTCCCCAAGCACATTGAAATGACGCAGAGGCCTCTCTTCTGATCTTCCCTGTTGAATCAGTGTCAGTTGGACACCCCATCCCTTCAGAGGACAGCTTAGTTGACTGAGAGAGGGAAAAAACAAACCAAACCAAATTAAGAATCACTATGACTTTGTCTCTTGTGGTTTGCAATGTCAGTTATATTTCCTTCCTTGATGAAACAAACAGTATAATAACAAAGGAGTATTAATTACCATTGTATTTTCCTGTGGAAAGTTTGGAAGTTTCTAACTGAGGAGCGTCTGTGAATGTAGCTTGTGAAGCAGAGTAGTAGGGTGAAATAATCCTTGGATTTATGTTCTTCTACTCATTTAGTTACCACAAGTACCATCCCTCTGTGCAATGCTGTTACCAAACCATAGAAGAGGTAATTAGTAGGTGAGAAACATTTGGTTTTGTGTTGCAATTTGCAGAGTTCTGAAGAAACATATTTTCTCTGTGTGCATGTGCCTGAGTTTTGTGGTGGTGATTATCAGTATTTAAAGTGAGATCAAAGACACCTTCTTTCAAACCTCCCTGTGCGACTCAGTGCAGTTTTATTTGACTTCAGCATTATCTATAAATGGAAATATCACCTTTATATTTACTATATACTACGTATAAACATTAACTTAGAAAATAATGTGTTCTCAGCAGCTATGAATTGTTATTAGCCCTTAAATTCAAGGAAGAATGTGAAATTCAGGTATATGCAAGGGTAAAAAATACTGCTTTGGATGATAAAATCACACTTTTTCTTCATTACATGCAATCTTTCAAGATAGATCAAATTTGAGTTCGACCCATGTGCTGAATTATTACCTTTTTGGACACAGAAAATATCCTTAGCCCTCTGACGTAAGAAAAAGGATGGGAAAATGCTGTAGGAATTGGTATCTATATAAACTGTCTTTTGACAGTGAGGCATATGAATTGTTAAGATTTAAAGAGCATGGAGGTTGGGTGAGGCAAGGATTCAGCAGAATTTACTAGTTTATTTTAATGAGAGAAAAGATGGTATTTAATAAGAATCATTGTGAAAATGACTGTCATGACTTACGTCAAACATAGCTATTAATTTCCAAGAGCCCAAAAACAGTCATTGAAGGCAGGAAAACATCCTTCAGTTGTGGCACTGTGGAACTGAGACTTCTCAGAAAGATTTTACTCTTTTTTCTGAGATATCCAGAATAGGATTGTGCGAAAGTAAGACTCCAGTTACATGAGATGCTTGGGTTGATTTTTTCATGGGTTTTTTTATTCCTTCATTTTAATCAAGGCAAGGAAAGTTCTAAACAACTTTTTATCTTCCCCCCACTCTCAATTTTGTTGCTTTATAACTTCACTCCTATGTTGCAAAATGACAGACTTATCTTTGTATCTTGTTTTACCTTAAATTCCGAATTAAAAGTTAGACGTAGCAAAATTGAACATTTTTGAAAGTTCTCAATTTGGTGTAGATTTAGTTGGGTTGACTTTGGAATTCTTACACTGTAATGTAATAACTGATTACGTAGGGCAGTTTTGCCGTGCGTTGAAGTACCCTTTGCAGTGATCCATCTGCAAGTTAATATTCTCCAGGAGTAGTTTTTATACTGAGAAATAATACTGTAATTAATAAGTGTTTGCTTATTAATTTACTCTTATTTGCTTATTAAGTTTACTCTTTTGTTTATTTAGCAAAGGCATTAATGGGGAAAGGTAGAGATCTTGCAAAGTGCCAGTAGGATTTGAGTGGCAAAGGAAGTATCTCAGAAGTTTAAACTTGTGAGGTGACAAGCATTCTGCAATGTAAGATTGAAATACTGTGTTGGCTTTCTTTTATCTTGGTGAAAGTGCAGATTATTAATATTACGTATAGAATCACAGTACTAATAAAACTGACTTGTTCAGGTAATATATGTAAATTTTTCATAGCATCATTGAATGTGATTCATTTTTCATTATAATGCAGCCAGATTGACTCGTTATGACAACTTATACTCCTTAAGTATTCCAGAGAATACTTAAAATACTGGTGTTTTTTAACAGCACTAGTCACTTTTTCACTACTTAATCCATTTTCTTACATGCATTTGTGTTTGACCCCTGTTTTGAAGTTTCACATTGTTTGGCCATCTCTTCCACTGATTTTTATAAAATATCTTTATGGATGCTTATTCTTGGTTTGGTATTTAGTGTGTTGAAGATTATTCTATTATGATCATCTGTTACATATCCCAATATAGTACATACAAGTCTTTATAATGTAAGTAATATTACATTTCTTAATGTAAGCATTTTAGTTACTATGGATGAAGTCCATTCTCTTTGCATCTAAAGAAAGGAAGATGGATTATAGGGAATGGATGTCTTCTCTTTTCCAGAGTTCGGATGAGTGCGAGGCAGTGAGGTCTGTGCTGCTTAACAAATGAGCACACATTCTATCTTTTCCTACACTGTTTTGAAACCTTTAAAACCTTTTAAAACCAAGGCTTTTGAGATTTGGCTGTAATCATAATAAAGGTCTCCTCTACAGAGAGCAAATAGTACCCTGATGATTTTACTGACGCACTTGGGGAGGAAGGTGAATATGATCAGCTGGTTCAGTACTCGCATGAAAAGCTAATTAAAGTTTTTAATCCTGCCTTTGAGGCATGTATTGGAAAGGCCCAAAATACCATGGGTTTTGGAAGGAGATGTTTTGCTTATTGTCTGTTACAGTTCTCTATTGTGCAGTTTTTAAAATATGAAACTAGTTTTTTTTTTGCCAGCATAGAGTATAATCTTTGATATTTGATTACAACTTTCAAAACCTTGGGTTTGGGGGTAGTTTGGGAAAGCTTTTATTTGGGGCATAGCATGTTAGGTGTATTTAACTGATATTTCTGATTAGTACCTTGGGTTTACTTATTTTTAACTGCTTGGCCATGAATATTTGTGACCAGTTAGTTTTCATGACTTAGAGCCTCACAGGCTTCATGTAGCTTTACAAAGATTGTAGCTGATTGCCATCAGTCCCGTTCTATGCCACATTTGTCATTATACTTGATTTTCTTCCTTTTGCTGCTCTTCTGTTTTCCTTTCTGATGTTACTCCTATGTTCCTTGCAGTCTGGAACTGGATTGCCTATGTTTTTGCTGTTGTTTGCTTTGTTGTTTGTTTGGGGATTTTTATTTGTTTGATTGTTTTTTCCAGGGAGACAGTTTCCAGGTATTACAAGTTTTTGTATCCTGTCATCTTGTTCCACTTCTACCAATGTCCTTTGACGTTCTCTTCCAGGCTGCCTTGTTTAGTTGCTTTATAGTGGTTTCAAACTTTTAAAAAAAGAATCTTAAATTAAAAAAAAAATTTTTTTTTGAGCATCACATACACTTATTTAGGCTGAATCAGAACTAAACTGTTACAGGTGTTACTCACTTGTCAATTAGCTGACACAATAACAAATGTATTTCCAAGATGACAAGACTGAACTGTCCTGTAATGTGACTTTTAGGTGCTTGACAGTATTTGGGACATTGTACACTTATACAGTTACTCAGATCTTTGATTAGTACTGTGAATACTACACAATGTTCATGCAACACTTATTTTGTGTAATTAGATAAGCTGTTTATTATAAGTAAAGAGCCTTGCCTGTTAATCAATGAAATAGTTATATGCACATGAGAATTCATTATGCTCTTTAAAAACTAATTTCTGAACGTTAATATGAAAAGCAGATGATGCCATTGTTGTGTCTGGCACCATGGAGTGACAGTATCACTAGTCGCAGGTTGATGCTGATTGACTCTCAGCTGAATCCTTGCCTGAGCCATGGATAGCTTAAGACAATAGTTTTCTTGATAGCTGTTTTGTATGACAAATGCACTTTTCTTTCTAAATGCCAGATCCTCCTTTCAGTGTTGTATAATGATTTATCTCTCAGACTATTGGGAAGAATGAAAGAAGTTCTAGCTCTCTGGATTTTCATTCTCTTCCTATAGAGCAGCTGTGTTTTCTGTACTGTCTTATAAGTATATGCTAAAGCCTTGTAAGAAACAGTTGCATCTACAATTCTAATACTGTGCTGTAATCGTGACAGTAATTAGTTAGAAAATCAGTTGGCTGATAACTAGAAGCTTTTGAACTATATCACTGTTAACATCTGGTTCTATGCACAGAATTTTCATTCAGTGAATGCATACCTGCATGTTTCCCCCCCAATAAAATAATAATAAAGGTTGTTCTGTCTCCTGATGGAGCTTGCTAAATTCTATTCTTATACTCTTCTCTCCAAAAGCATAGTTCCTTTAACTTTTGTCATGTCATGACAGCAAATGCAAAGGTATGGCATGTTTCTTTCCTGTAATGAAAAGATGTTTTCTTTCTTAAAAAAAGAAATTTTCTTTTAAAAATTATTTATGTTAAGATTGGTCATCGTAGCTGACATGGACATCTATTCCCAACTCTGACTTGAATATGTTGAGTCCCAGTAAGAAAGAAGACCTTCTGGCTTGTTTGTTTTGGGGAGAGAGTGTTTGCTGTTTCTTGTAACATCAAAGTAAGGCTTCAATTGACATAATTGCAAAAGTTTAATAATTGTCTGGGAAATAATTATCCGTGAACTATAGTTAGTCATAACCTATGGTACCAGTGAGATTTTTTCATAACATGGTCAGTCATTGATGCTATCTTTCTAGACTTTCACGCCTTTTGCCTTAATGAAAAGAGTGGGTGAGAGGGTCTTTAAAACCCATTATGTAATTTGTGGAGCAGTTAATAAAACACTCTCAGTTTTAAAAGGTTTGCTCTGTAAATGAGCTGTAGTCTGGGAATGTTATATATACAAAGCAAAACAAATAGCTAAAAAGCTAACAATCTGAGAACATGAGGGGGAAAAAAAGGGAAGAGAGACAGGTCATCTCCACGTCTCTGAGAACTCCAAGGTGTGGAGGTGGTGGGTAGTAGCAATACTAGCTGTATTGACCATGTGTGCTAAGATCATGAGAACGGGAAAGTTTAGCAGTTGGAATATGATTTAAGTCTAAAATTATTTTTATCCTAGCAAAAGTCATGATGTGTGAGGAGGATTGGTTAAATCCTCCTATTGCCTAGGTATTTAGAGTCAAACAAATTAGTTCAGGGAAGTATTACTAATTCTTCTTTGTTTCAAAGGTAAGAATCATAGATACTTTGGGGAGCTTTCAATAACATAGTGTTTTGTAAACCATAATTAAGATGCAAGTTAGAACACATGTTGCCCCAAATTCAGAGAAGAGAACCTTACTCACTGCTTTGACACAGAGCAGATGGTTTGGTATAACGTAGTTGTTGATGTGGTGACAACTGAGTGCCCTGGCCGGTGTTGCTTCTAATCGCTGCTGATTGAAAGTCTGTAATGCCTTCAAGAAGGCATCACTGTTCCCCTCTCCTGCTAAGGGTTTAGTGAGATCCTAGACTGTCCTGGTTTGAGCTAATTTTGTATTCAGTAATTTTACTTTTTCTTCTGGGC
>BJBW01005320.1:10043-64425 GCA_004320125.1 Scolopax mira | reverse complement strand
CCCTTTCCCTTTCCCTTTCCCTTTCCCTTTCCCTTTCTTCTCAGTGTTTCTAGTGCATTGAACCAATAATCTTTTGACCACATTCAAACTAGTCCTCTGTGATGCAGCGTAAAAAATTCTGGCTAGTTTTGGTTTTCAGTCATCCAAAAGCTTCTAATCTCCCTTTCTGTGGGAAATTATTTTCCCAGCCATACAATCATCGTTGTTTTCTGTCACTGGAAACCACTATATGCTATTAAGTCCTGCAGACTGAAGGGTTATCCCACAAGAGGGGACAGCAAAGATTCTAAATAATGATTATAAGATGAGTTTGAGTATTTAAGGGACATAAGTGACCCTGTAGAACACACATATACTGCGTATGATTTTCAGTGAAGAGGAAATCAATTTCATAGTTACATTTCCGAGGTTTGCCGTCGTCTGGTGTATTACACCCACTGAATGCTCCCTTTCTTTCAAGTATCAAGGTTACTGAACTTCAGATACACTGCTCCTACTGCGTTTACAAATCAATTAAGTCAAAAGAACAAAGCTTTTTTACATGCTAGAGAAGTAATGCTCATTAAATTTTGGATAAGGTGCAAAGACAATTACTTCTAAAAATGGATGAAATTAATTGCACTCTTGGTTTCTTTTGATCTTCTGCAGCTTACATTATGCTTGTTGGTTTTCTTCCCCCCTTTCTTGAATGTACTGGTGTTCCACAGGCATAGGTTAGTGATTAAGACAATATTTTTATGAATAAATTTCAGTGTGGTCTGTCTGCTTTTAAAGAACGTTGGAGGTTTGGTCAGTCCTTGCCTACTTACCATTATCACGGTTGCATTAAGCACAGTGTTATGCAGTGGGGTCGCTTTGGGATCTAACAGTGTAGTTTCTAACTGTGATCATGTTTTTCTTAACCTGTGATTTTTGGGTACCTGGTAATTTATCCCACTCTGACTGTACTCAACCCAAATTTGCCTTTTGTTCAGATGATTTGGACACAGGCCCAGGTTGAGCGTTTGCTTCTGGGCAACCCCTTTGGCTTGGCGGGTGGGAAGGATGGAGATCTCCGTAATATTCCTGCAAAATGGGGTCAGGCAGCAAAGAGCACGTGAACAATGCTGATGTCTTGTCTTGGTGTGTAGCACGGCGTGAGATCTGGAGACAGCCCATCCGTGGTCACCCGTTTGCTACCAGGGTGGATGTTAGTAGAGATGGTCTGAGAATACAGCGTGCTTTGACCCCCTCTTAGACCTCTCTGCCGTAAGGCAGCCTCAGCACAGCATCTAAATCTCAGTTTCTCTTACTGTAAAGGAATTAATATCCCTTATTGTTCGTGAAAAATACTGTGGAGTAATTAATGTTTTTGAATTCATGGTATTCATGTTAGGTACTAATTAGTGTTGTAGCTACAACACAGTTGCCTTGGTATGAAGTTTTACAGAAGTGACATCCAGAAGTGTTGCTTGTTTAAACTTTTTTAGCTCCTGGTTGATGAGTGTTTCTTCTGAAATGCATAATGATCTAGCAATTGCCTTTGTGGAAGAGCACATTTTTTGTTGTTGTTATATTTTGGTTTAATACAAGTGTCTTTTGAAAACAAAACCAATCTTCTCACTAATTTTTTTCCCCACAGTTTAAGTGTGGGGAAGTGGACACTTCTCAGTTAAGCTTGTAATTAAGAAAAATGAAGATAATATGCTTATAATTATGCACAAGAAGTGGAGTAATATCAAAAGACCTACTGCTTAGAAGATACATATTTTACTGAAGGTGGCTGCATGTTGGAGTATTTGTGCAGTGAATCCCATGAGTGCTTGATCAAGTACGTGTGGTCAGTAGAAATATTGGGCAGGTAGATAACAGGATTGTGCTCTTGGCTTACCAGCATGTAGGCAACGTGCAGATTTTCGTGGATATGTATATTTATTGAAGAAAGCTTGTGTATTGTTTCCTCTGTGTGCAGTTGATGATGGAAACAGGAAGAAGAACCTTAATGGATATTAAATGGGAGTAGGGAGACACGGGGTTGCACGAAGAGCATTTTGCATCTTGAGTAATTGCTGGCTCAGAGTGGTTTGAGGGTCATGGCTCGTAGGACCACGGCTCCATCAGAGATGAGATTTCTAGGAAAAAGGGTAGTCCTTAATTCCTCAGTCTGTGTCTAAGGATAACCTGTCCTCTTCATGACATGATATTGGACTCAATAAACTGCTGGGAGATATTCTGTGTGTTTAGATTATAACACACAGCTATTATTAAACTTTTTTTTTTAAATCTTTTTCCTTTCTTGTCACGCAAGGCACATTAACACTTTTGCCTCTGATTAATTTTACATAGAAATGAGAATGTTTCACAATTAGGAGATTTTCTTTATGAAGTGCTAATCCAGACTATTGATGGGATTTTCCCATTCATCTCAGGAGCTCTTAATCTGCCAGACATGTTATAAAGGTTAATTGTTGCGATCCCATGAAGGATATAGAACCGTATCAGTCACTTCTTCTATGGATGGAGAAGCATCAGCAGAAGTGACTGTCCCAAGGAGACATGGTTTAAGTAGCAATAGAGTAAAGCAACTGCAGAATCAAAGAACTCTTGGGTTTGAGCCTAAACATTGTATTTTATGTCTGTATTTGTGGTGAGGAGCTATCTATAGGGCAAGAACAGAATTCTTCTAATGCAGCTATTAATCATTTCTCTACCAAATGGTTTCTATGGGCAAGTGTATTAGATGAGTATGAGGCAAATGCCTGTTGATTAAGGGCTGAGCTTGAAGTTCAGGTCTTCATCACCATGTTCTTTTGCTGTATGATTGATGAAGCTCAACTATAATTAAATTTAAAGCCATAGATTTGGCAAAGAACAGTATCCATTAGCTGGACTGATGTCATTTTATCCCATGTGATTCATTAACAAGTGGCAGTATGTGTTTCCTACAGTTTACCTGATGTGCTACGACATGAAAGGTAATGGTAAAGATCTTGGGACATGAGTTTTGTTTATTTTCTTAATATCAGAGAAGCTGATATCTTAGATTTGCCTAATTTTTGTGTGCTCACAGAAGAGGAGTAATGTTCTTAGAAGGTTTAGTATTCTGTTTATGGTTGTTTAACATTCAGCATCAATGATTTTATTGCACAGACGTTGGCATTTTACTCATTATCACTTTGGTTTTCATGCCAGGTTCTTGCAAGAAGTGTGTTTTATGCCAGGTGCCAAATAACCTTTTGTCATCCTGCCGAATGAGGCACTGCTTTTGTTCTGCAGTCAAAAATTACATTCAGATCTTAGGAACATTTGAAAATATCCATCTTCTCTTCTGCCTTCCCCTCTGACACACACACAATTTGGCAAGGACTAACAGTACTTCAGGATCTATACATTCTGCTCAAAGTGAGAAGAGACGTGCTTCTCATTACTTAAGATCATCTCAGGCCAATCAAAGACCTGTGCAGATTAATAGATTGCTCCAACACTTGGCTATAAGGATGGTGGTGTCCACACTTAGAGCCACGAAGGCTACGTAAGATGAAATGGGTCAGATTTTGGGACTTGAGAAGGTCCACAACAATTGAAATTTTGCCTATAAATAGCTGTGTGCACTAAACCCACCCATATGGCGACATGTGCCAGATATATGTAGGATGAGCATTCTGAGTCATGTTTTCAAAAAGAAAAGCCAGCAGAAAGAACATAACACAAACCTGTAAATCCTTTAATTAATTCAGGAATTATTTATGTTAAATTATCATACATTTGCAGGATTACACATCTGCACATTTTTCTTAACACACTCAACTATTTCAAACCTAGCAGCTAATTCCTAATTTGCTTTCATATAGTCTTTGAAAAGGCAAAGAAAAGCTCTTAAGGATTCTTATGTAAACCAGATCATTCCAGCGAAATAATATTATTACTGCAATCCGTTACACAGCACTTTGATGATAAAAGAGTATATCTTGGAAAAGCACATCTTGGAATTTGTAAAGTGTTGTGGGGGGGTGGTTTTGTTTTAACACTGTTTTATTAATTACCCTTTTTCACTTGCTTTTATTCTAAACAAAATGAAGTGGAAAAAACCTGCCCATGTATAAGCCAATATACTCTTTCTCTCTATTTAATTCAGACAAAGAAATCACTTAAATACTTTTCTATAGTAATTTGCCAGATTCCAAGGGAAACAAAAAGTTTTATGATGCAAATACTACCATTACTTTCTCCAATAAACCTGTCATTGGATTTGAGTTACTCTCTTGGACTTTTAGGAAAAATAAAATAATAATAATAATAAAATAATTAGAAGACCTTAGCACAGAATGCAGGCCTGATTCATTACAAATTACACATCACAGTTCTTGAGCCGAGTTTAGGAAAATCTCTCATCAAAACAGGCTACATCTTAAGGATACGAAGAAAGGGGCTTGGCTTCTGGAAACTTCTTTTCTTAGTGGAAATTGAAGGAATTCTGTAAACTGAGCCCAGATGAAGACTTGGTTTCATTAAACATTGTTGTGTCCTACTTTCATCTCCCAATTTTGTCAACAGGGAAGTATTTAAAACTTCCTTCAAATTTAGTTTCTTGTTCTGCAGTTCTTTGGTGTAGATTTTGCAGTTTTTTCCACATGGACAGTTTCTCAATAATAATACAACAATCCTAGAGACTCTTTCAGTGATAGATGTCCATTTCCTTCAATTCTGTCTCTCCAAACAGTGTAGTTTTTCTACTATTCCAGTGTGACTGGTGGTCGCATTTATTCATTATCCACAAGCAGGATCATGTACAAGGCACGCTAACCTGTATATAGAAATATTAACTCCTAGAAACTGGTAATAATCTATACGTATGGAAGCCCTATATCATTTAATGCAACAGTAGAGTTCAATCCTTGACCAAGTTTAGTGTCAGATATTGTTGAGTGGAGGAGACCAGAGACTGAATGACTACCTAAAGTTATCTCTTGCCTTCCTGCGTGATGTGGAAGGAAAACTGCAGTTCCTCTAGCCCAAATTAAGGATCCTTCACATTTTTAAGGAGATGCATAGCAGAAGATTCAGAGTCCTGTCGAAGCCAAGGCTCTTTTTTTTTTTTTTCTTATTTTCTGTTAATCTTTTCCATAGGGAATTTTCTTTGCCAGCTCCCTTGGTTAGCCCCCATCATCTTTTGGTCCCAACCTCCTGAAGGCATGGTCTCTCCCGGCTGTCTCCAACGCAGTGTGTCCTCCCTCCTTCCCCTCTTGCTCCTCCCATCGGCTGGTTTGTACACAACACATCTCCCTCCCTCTTCCCCCATAGCCCTACAACAGCTCCCTGTAAAATTATATTGTGCTGCCTTTGAGCAGGAGGGCAGGGAGGAGGAGAGAGTGCCAAGAGACCTGTCAAACCCCAGCCTGCCACTCGCTGTGTGGAGGTGGTGGAGGGCACAGGGAAGGAGCATGTGACTTCCCCCCCCCTCTTATTTTTGTGCTCTTCTGTTGACATCCCTTTCTGCAGAGCAGCATGACTCACATATGGTCCCTCACCCCACAGCTTCACAATTGCAGCCACAGAAACTGTGTAGGAATAAGGAATAAAACATGCTGCCTTCTAAAACTGCTTCTGATGAGACAAGCAAGGGCACAGCTAAAAGGCCACCACAGCTTGCTTTTCCTCACGTGGATCCCCAGGAGCAGCTTCTGCACAAGGCAGGAGGTGCCTCAAAGTCCTACTGCATTATTTGTCTTCCTTGGGCTTTGATAAACTCAAGGAAGGTTTTTAAATATACCTAATTGTTGTATATATACCTAATTGTTGTGATCATGCAGATAGTCATGCATAAAAGTCTTTTGTGAAGAAGAAAATAGTTTTTCTGCCTGGTAACTGGATGAAGTCCTTTTCTTGGATGACTGCCACAGGTATCAGCAGCACACAAAGGTGCAAGTAGTCCTCATTTAGCACTGTCTAAAAAGGATTTGTCCTGCAGAACAGGCAAAACCTCTTATACTATTGTCAAGAAGTGCCTTCTTGCGAGGTGGGAGTGTGTGGACCAGTGGTCGGTGTTGGGAAGGTGTCTCCATCCAGGTAGAAAAGGCAGATCTGTTTTACTGTTGAAAATGTAGGAACAAGTGGAAAGTCAACCTGAATTCAAAGAATCACAGAATAATATGAGGTTGGAAAGGACCTCTGGAGATCATCTAGTCCAATCCCTCTCCAGATCAGAGTAGATTGCACAGGAATGTGTCCAGGCAAGTTTTGAATGTCTCCAGAGATGGAGACATCCTTCCCTTTCCTTCCAAGACCACTGTGATCCCCAGTGTTCTCTCCTCACCTCTGCACTCTGGCTGGAACTAATTGGATCCACTTGTCAAGATGATGCCACTCTAATTACCCTGTATTTAAATGCCCTGAAGGGTGACTTGGAGGAAGAGCCCTTCACCCCTGTGAAGTGTATCTGATCTGTAACCTTTCTTTTAGTCACTCTTGGTGTAGCGTTGATTTTTCTTTGCCTGCTCTTTGGTTTCAAACACCTTGAACTCTGCAGTGCTGCTGCCTGCTTAATAACCAAATTTTAGAGCTTGCTGACACATTAGAGCTTATTGTCTGTTAGTTTATAACACTGACAAGTTCCTCCTAGATGTGGAGCTTTGTCAAATGTTTTCTGGCAATCTAAATAACTAACATTTTTGACATTTACTGCACCCCTTTGCCAGGCTAGGCAGTAACAGGCTCAATGAAATCCGAGTTACTGAGGCATGACCTGAAACAATATTAGCTGTCCTTGATTACGCTCTGAATTTTCATGTTCCCCTCCTCCCCAGCCCCAGTGTGATCCTTTTAATGGTTGTCTAAGACTTGCTCGACAACTAATGGGAAATGAACTGACTGGTAATTTCTTGCTGGGTGTCTGCTTGGCCCCATGCCAGTCTCTTGAAATGATGGTACTAAATATAAATTTTCATTACACCTTCTTCAATTTCTATGCTTACTTCATGTAGTCCTTTTAGATGAGCGTTGTTCGGCTCGAGTCTCCTATCGGTTTTAAGAACAACAATCCAGTTAATTGACAGTTTGGGTATTATCACCTTTTCTTTTAATTCCTCATCGTGATTCCTGTGTGTTGAGTCTTAGGCAAACACCTGCCCTCTTCAATTTTAGAGACAGGTACGGGAATAATTGCTGTATAGCCTCCCTGTTCCTTTACACTCCATCACCTTTTTATCTTGTCAGTTGCTTGGTGTATAATTATGCTTAAAATATCTTTTGGTATTAGTTGAGATGCTTTGCACTATTTGATGCTCATTTTTCAATTTGAATTTCTCAAGTATTTTTGATTGCCTCAGGCTTTTGTTATAATGTACATAATCTTCCTGTATTCTAGATTCTTTCTACCTTTTAACGCTGTCATTTTATCCTTGATACTGTTTTTCTTGTCCTTTGCTTCTGGAAACCAGCTCCTGTTCTCATTTGTGACACATTCTGTAGATGTTTTATTGGAACAAGCATAGCTAGTAATATCCTTCCTTTACTACACTTGATTTTCTGGACTCTATTTAATTCACATCAATTTACTTAAACTCACTTCTCCAAAAATCTACCTTTTCTAAAGCCCATTATTTTTGCACTTTTTTCCATAACAAAATCTAATGCATATTTTTTGAGTATGCACATTGCTTTCTAAATCCAAGAAAGCCTTTAAGGAAATGCTATCTCTTCTCAACAGTTCATTTTTATTCAAGAAAACAAAGTGGGTTGCACATCTCCTGATGTCTTAAATCACGAAATAATATTTGCAGCATGTGAGCTACAGCTGAAATAGCGATAGGCGCCTACGGCAACACTGGAGCATTTGTAAAGCCCAGTAACTGTAAATAAAAAGCATGATACTACAGCAAATAGATTTATTCTTTATTGAAATCAGAGTTCAATCATAGTAGGACAATTTTCATACAGCTGTTGGGGTCAGATAAGCCACTGTCTTTCATCTGATGTAGAAGTTTTTTGGTAGTGCCGAGTGAGCACAGAAATTTCCCAATCTGATGTGAGAGCAGCCTGTGCTCATTTAGTAATATTTCTGACACAGATGTTGGCTGTGCGAGTAACAGAACGGTGTTGAACCTGCTCCTAACTCTCAGAATCAAGTTTAGTTGATAATTCCAAATAAATTCTAGCAAGCAAAAAGCACAACTCATGTGACAACACTGGCATTTCTTTCACACGTTTCCAATCTCCTTTTGGCTGTTGAGGATCTTAATGAAATTTTTACAGCCAGTGTTATGTCTTTCAGCAGAGATATATAAAATTTACACTGATGGCACCAGTGATCTGGGCTTTTCTATGGTTTGCTGCACTTTCACCACCTCTCACTGAATGTGTTCAGGGAAGATTTGTACCTGAAATCTCTGAAGAGATTTTCTTAATTTTATTGTTTCCTCTTGTAAATTATTATGTGCAGAATCCAAGGAAGGCCAACTTTTTCAAAAGTTTAACTTTATTTCACAGCAAGAACTCTTAGAATTTGAAGTTATCGTTAAATTAACAGCTTTGATGTCTTTGCAGAGGAACATTAACAGCTCTAATGCTCGAGACATACCTATGATTTTGCTCAGTGAAAGTTTGCATTACTGTGGTTTGATGGTTGCCAGTGTTATTGCTTTCTTCGGATATGCTATTTTGATATTTTTTTCCCCCCGAAAATGAATATTATGAATATTTTGGGTATAAGACAAAAACAAAAGAAAAGCTCTAAAGAGAATATACTAAGCTTGATGTTTTTTGCAGAGACAAAGGCAAAAGGAGAAGTAGGTACTTCAGTTGCTCATTGTTTGGTAGAACTGTTTGTAGTAGCAACTTCCAAAATAATGAGGTGTCACTATACTACTGTTGGGATGAGAGAAGGGCAAGCTTTGTGTTCTTTCTGTAAAGAGAAATCAAACTTTCCCTGCCTCCCTAGACTTCATATTTTTTTCCCTTGCTCTTCAAAAAAATCCAGTGCTACCAAATAATTGTTGTAAGTTATTGCCCCAGGGATTTTTTTTATTTTTATCCCACTTGCTTATTTCTCTTGACTAAGAAAGCACATTCAGTACTCATCACCTGTCTACCTGCTCCTTTCTGTAATAGCATCTCAGCTTTAAACCATCTACAAGTTGTATGGTTTTGCTTGTTAATGGCTTAGGTAGCCAATGATTTAATTACTTTACGCTCAGTAGATCAAGGATTCCGTCAGTGGGCTGTGGATTAACTCGCTATGTGCTTTCCTTAATTTCCTTTTCTTTCTTTGCAAAACACATCTTTTCAGATGGGCACAGAAAGCTCAGCTTTGCATATCAAGATCAGTGTTATACCATTCCCTGAAGCGTTAAAAAATGGGCTCTCTCATAATTTCTTTTTTGCTTTGCCAGTTCTGGACATGTACTTCTAGGGAGCAGTTTTAATATAAATCAGAGATTGATAAGACCATATCTTGAACAAGTAAGATGTATTTTTCTGTGCTACCAACATGGGCTAATACACTGTTTTAGAGTAATTGGGTATGATACATTGCATGTGGCCTTATGTCTACAATATCTAGGTGTTTTTTTACATCCTCTTAAGCTATTAGACTCAGTATTTTACAATGAAAGAGTGTTCTACAATTTAATTACACGTTTTGTACAAAATATTTCCATTTAACAGCTCCAAACTGTCTCTTCCCTTCGAGTATAACCATTTTGGCTCAGCTCCCATCCCTAATAATGGGAGTGTCACGTATAGTCCCCAAGTGTTTGAAACTGCTTTTCTTTAGTTTCCATTTCTAAAATGTGTCTTCCACGCTTTATTATGCACTCACTATTTTAATTTCTGGAATGCCCTCTACCATTGTTTTCACAGCAAGAACAGTGTAACTGACAGTGGCTGTGCTTTACTAAGGGGTGTCCTTACATTCCCAGTGTGGCTTAGAAATCCCAGCATCCTTGCTCAAAGCCTAATTCTATTTTTACCTCTTCTAGATTAGTTCATTATCTTGCAGGTATCTTGTTGCAGAGGGCTGACTTGAAAGTCATATTGGAGAGGGGTAAATTGTGTAGCTAACAGTAAAGTCACTAACTATGAAGGCACAACTGACTTCCATCTCATGAATTTTGGAAATGGTAGGAACTGGGAAGGGTCAGCCTTTTATTAGCCCACTCCAGTACCTCCATCAGGAGAGCTCTGGGTTTAAAAGGAAAAAGGGTCATCTTCCTGCGCAGACAGGAAAGGAAAATATCCTCCAGAATTTGTATTATTTATCCTCACGCATTCCATTCCGAGTTCAGCAAGAATTCAGCCCAGACAGACAGAGAGAGAAAACCTTCAGGATTTCTGTTAAACACGATCAACCTGTTCTGACTGTAGGGCATAGAGCTGGGAGGATGTCCTTTTGCATCCAGGCTATACTGCATTTCCTTCATCTTCTTGGCTTACTGCTCTGAAAGAGACTGCCTTGGCGAACCAGAATACTAGGGCAATACTATGCTGTTGCTAGGCAATAACTAGACAGTTTTTGTGCAATTTCCTACATTCTGATGGGTGATGTAACTGGTCTGGATTTTTTATCTCACTAAAGTCCTTATCTGGACAATATATGGCAAGAGACAAGGCTGGTGAGATAACAGGAGTGGTACAATTAGTATTAATTAACCTAATACATCATGAATATATGCCTTACACTGCTTGTTTGACAAATCCTAGCTGTTTGCTCCAGAATGAAAATGTAAACAATTTAAAGTATCACGCAGCTTCTGAGATGAAGCAATCACTCAGTTTCAGATGCTGAAAAAGAAAATAAGAAGATGGGAGAAAGGAAAATAATAATGCAAAGAGGAGTGAGATAAAAGATGTGAAAGCGTTTAAAGAATCACGTGATTTTTCAATATAAATTCAATACTTAACTGTAGCCAGATAATAAGAATATAGTGTCCCCCATAGTTTAGGAATGTCCCATGTTGGGCTATGTCACTCTGACCTCATCCTTAGCATATATTCAGCGCAGAATGTGCTATTTACCTTCCTTTATACTAGAAATAGTATTGTTCGAGTTATTTCATTTGCCAGTGCAGTAGTACAAAGTCTAAAGTACAACAACTTAGCAAATATTGAGTAAAACCGAAGAGATTCCAAAGATTACAGACTTACCGTAGCCAGCGGCGGGTGTAACGCGCGTGCAGCTTGGCCTAAATATTTATTTGTTGTCATTATTTGATCCCAAGGACTAATTTCATCTTTGACATCAGATAACCAGAGGGGTTTTCTTCCAGAGCACCAACATCAGAAGGGGTTCATAAATAGAGTCTGGCGTGCAGTTAAGCTGTTTGGAGATAGTAGGTAAACTTTACACTCCGGAGCCGCATTGCCTGTTTCTGGCATCCCGGTGGACCTTTTCTCAGTCTTATTTTTTTAAGTAGGTCAAGAGATCTAAGCCGGCTCCACCAGACACAGGTTTTCATCACCAGTGAGATCACGACCTTGCAGTGTATATTGAGTTTTAGTTTAATATTGTAATGGATGGGACTTGTAATAAAAATTGCTAGATGTTTTGAGGATGAGTAATAAAGAGTAGATCAGAGCACAGGACTTTAAGAATCCACAGTGCCAGAGAATTTCAAACAATAAGGAATTCATACTATCTTTTGGCAATGTTTTTGTGGTTTGGAAAGCTTATAATAAAACTCAGGCCTTGTCCATTATTTAATTACTTTGCTACATTTTTTGGCACTTTCTTACTAGCTTAATAGGTAGTTTGCATAAAACGCTACCAGTGTTAAATATCTGTTTGTGCAGCTAGGAACGCAGTGGTGTTCCTTCTGTCCTAATGCATCACTTAAATGGAGATAAAATAGTGATTACACTTACTCTTTAGGACCATAGACTTGGATTTACTTGCAGCTCTTTCTACATATGTAACCGTTTTGGCAGACTCATTTAAGTTTTGAGAAGACACCAGTACTTGCTGCTAGGGTTACTCTGGCTTCAAGCAGAGTTTTATTTTACAGGCTTGTCATTAACCAGCTCATCTTTCACCAGCAATACATACAAGCAGTCAGATCATCCTAGAAGGAAAAAAAAAAATAATAAAAAGAAAAGTCTGAAGCCTAGAAAAGAGCATAAACTGCTGTGTGGCATTTTTCTGTGGTTGTAATTACTGATGTGGAGGTTCCCTATCTTTTAAAAGTATGAAGGCCAGGCAGCTAGACTCATTGGATGCAAGGATTTCTAGAGATGCAGCTGTTGCTTGTTGCTTCCTCCTTTCTCAGAGAAGCAAAAATCTGTCTGAGACTGCTAGGGGTGGTTTAGAGCAGGGTCAGCGTGTCTGCTGCTAAAGTTCCTTCCAAAAGGAACTTTGGATCAAGATGCCATGTGTATTCAATTCACTACATTATTTCATGCTTGCACCTGCATTGCCAGTTGCCAAGGTTTCTTTCCATGGAACTTCCAGGAAAATCATGGTGAGATGTATGATTTAAATGGTCTTTCAGGGGTTGGTAAAATTAAGGATCTCAATGACTGAATTTGATCTGGAGTACTAGTGACAAGGAAGCCTTCAGAATGACACAGGAGAAATGAAACGAAACAATTACATGGAAATAAAGGTTCAGCAGACATCAAAGTTCACATCCGCATAGGAGGGTTCCTATCGGGCTGATCAAATCCCTCTAAAACCCAGCAAGTTCTCCTAAAATAGGTGCAGTGTCCTTGTACTCCATGGACAGTTAAATATCTTGTTATTTCTATTATTAGTATTATTATTTTGCTGTGCTCTACACCATGTTTCATGTCAGCAGTCACACTAATTGAAAATGTGAAGTAAATTATTATTAATTATTACAGTCACATACCCTGACATAAGTATACGTAATTCATGAATAGAAACAACAAACCTAAGAAAGTTAGTAACCAGCTTAGACATGGCATGAAAGCATGAGGGAGAAGGACACATTAAGATCAGCAAAGAGGAGAAAACCCTTGAAGTTTTCAGTGTAAACCTGAGTAACTATGACCTTTGAAAAGTTTTCAGAGATTTCTCTGCGCTCAGAAAAGACATCCTGTGAGTATATCATGCAGGTCTTTATTTCACTTCTCCTTTCTCACCCTCTATCCATATACCTTTTCAGCTCTTGAAAAATGCTGGTATAAATGTGCTGTGAATTATGTGTGCCACATAAATGTTCCTTTTCTTTTTATCCTTCATTAGGACATTGTGATTTATAATGACCAGCTATTCTGTATTATGTCAATTATACCAGAATGGTGGCATTATTCTTTGGATGAAGCGTAGGACAGACACTGGCAATACAAAGGACATTTTGCTTGGCAAATATTGCTGAAAAATAGCTGTGTCCTTCTTTGGGAAGTGTCACCAAGACTGAACTGAGAAGTTAGGAAGCTCTCTTTTCAGTTTGATTTTATTCCGGTCAGAGCAGATTATAGACTTTTTGTGGTAAAACTGTAGCCTATGCAAGGGAAAGTTTTGGGAGAGGCAGAAGAGAATTTATTCTGGCAACTTTTAGGGAGAATTCCTGGAAAGGCATTTTCTGCTGGTCTTCATGCTCTCGAAAGAAGCAGCAAAGCCCTATCTAAGCCCTTAACTACTCCTCTCCTGGAAAGACCTGTATTACTAGCAGTACAAGCCATTCATGCTTCTCCTGAGTAAAGCAATGATGGGTCTTCACATGGAGGACAAGAAAAAGTTTTCTTGCAATTTGAATTGAAAAGGACAGCTTGCCATGAGCCAGCTGTACAGCTGGAGTTTCCAAGCAGCTGCTTGACTACACCAGAAACAGTCTGAGAGGTGAGGACCTCTGCAATCTGGAAGCAGGGTTGCAGGGGTCCCCACTGAAACCGAAGATGAGCAACAGGATTCTGCTTTAAGGAATCTAATCTTGCTTTTCAACAGCTAAGTCTGTAGCTGTCATGTTTTGACGATAATGAATTTAGATGGCAATCAGTATCTTGGTCAAAAAGGGACAAAAATGTTGAGAGGAACCAGTTCTGATAAACACTACTTGAAAGATGGGAGAGGTCTTAGGCCATTAGTGATGACTGATGCTGTAGGAGAAGCATATAAATGATGTACTGAAGTAATACATTAGAGCACAATATGAAGCCCCTCTACACCTGAGAAATATATCACCAATCAAAGTTTTTTGAAGGTCTTCTCTTTACCTAGCAGGGATGAGTTGATGGGAATCCCTGTCAAGTCTCCACTTGATATACAGTGCCTAAATGTTGCTGGATGTTTTAATTTTCAGACATTATCAGGCTGGGAGTGGTAGTGTTTGGGCTGCTAGTGGAGAGGAAAGCATGTTATTGATATTTGGCTCCTTTTAGTTGGGAACATAGGCTGTTTTGATTTAGTCTACTTCAGGAGAATAGTTTGGAGATATTTAGAGAAGCACAACACAAGGTTGTAATCAATTCCAACACAATTATTTCATGATTTAAGACAGCAGGAGAGCCTAATGTGCAACCCGTTTTACTTTGTTTTCTTGAATAAAAATGAACTTGAGGAGCACAGGCTGAAGTTTCTGATGGCTCCTGTAAATCATCTCAGCTGTCAATGGCACACGGCAGCTTTCAAAGGAGAATATAATTCGTTTTTTGCACTTAGCTATTAAAATGAAGTCCTGCGGGTGCTGAGCAGAACCTGTCCTGAAACATTTATGTGTCCTTTCACAGTGATATCATCATCCATGCTGCCTTCTTGGTGGATTTAGAACTAGGAGAAAGGAAATATTTATTCTATCTTGATTTATCTTCCTGGTTTGTCAGAGCCATGTGGGTGGACCTTGCCCAACCAACATACTTGATGCAGTCAATGGGGCATCTTCACTGGCCAAATGGACGTGATCTTGGTGGTTGGGAAATGTGGCAGAAGGGTAACTGTGCCTGACTTCTGAAGTCAGTATGGAATTATGGAATTCAGATACTGCACAATATTTTTCAGATTCCCGTTGTAACAGTCATATGGTGTCTGTCTTTCTGTTCCTATCAGAAGTTCTCCCCTCCTTGATTAATTCTGTGTTTTCAGGCATTCGCTTAGTTCAGTCCTAACATCAAACTGCCAGGAACAGGCATTTATTGCCCTTCCTCGTGCCATCCTTCCTTGCATTTACCTGTTTTCTTGTGGGCTAGCATGTTCTACTCAACATTTTTGGATATCCCAGCTACCTATCTATTAACGGTGTCCAAATTCTATAACAGCTTTGCTGATTTTAGCATATTTGAACCAAATGTATTATTTAGCTGATAAATTTCACTTTATCTGTCTGTTTCAACCAGCCTTAGATTTTTATTGCATTAAGACCGGTGGCTTTCATTAAATCAGACGAAGCTGGTGTCTAACTTTTGGTGTGTTGCCAAATCTGAGGAATTTAGTCTGTTTAAGAAATTGATACAGCATATCCAGTGGTATCTTGCGCGCACAATAGAAAATGAGGTGCAATTTAGGACACAAGTTCTTTCATTTTCCATAAGAAAGGAGTATAGAAAAATCCTGCTTTTAACTTCTTCCTTTGAGTTTGATGTCCTGTCTTCATCCCATCTTGTGTGCCTTACACAATGGTATCATTGGGACAATCAAATATTAAATCTGACGGAGGGTAAGGATTTATATCTTCCATTATGGCTCCCTTAATATTTTCATTTTCTGTTCTTTCTAACCACGTATCATCTTTAAAGAGCTATGTTGTAGATGGGTTAAGGAATCAGTAAAGACATTGGGGCATAATCTGAGCAAAAGTATATTTTCTGTCTGGTCTTTTCGACACTATAGAGCTGAAAGAGAGAGATTTGGGCTATGAATCAATGGAAATACGATCTGGATGATTAACAGGGGGAAAAAAAAATAAAAGATGATCTTGTCTCAATAGATGTGTTTCTTTCAGGAGGAGCCATAAGCCTCCAGCTGTCCTCTGGCCTTGATTACATTTGAGTCAAAAACCAGTTTGAGCAACATATGTTGATTGCAGTAATGACTGGTCAGAAGGCCTTTAACCTGATTTTTATGTGGGGTTTTATACCCTCAAGAATTTTATGACAAACATAACATCTGTGTATACCAAGTCGTAGTAAAGGAGTATGCTCTGCCTTTTTTTTTTTTTTTTTTCTTTTTTTTTCTTTTGCAGCTGGTAGGGCTATATAGCTGAAGAAGTTTCCAGTGTAGGCTAAGATGAGTTAGTAACAGTGAAATTCGTGTTTCTTGAACCCACCATTCACTGCTAATGGCCCACAGTTTTCTAAAGAACAAATAATGAGCTGACGGGTTTGATGGGAAAGATGTATTTAGAAGGCTTTCTTTAGAGAAATCTTTTTTTCCCGGTCAATTCAAATCAAACTTCCTGTGAATAGCAAGAAGTTCGATCTAGGAGCTGATTTACTCTTTTGTTTATAAAATGCTTGCTTTGGGGGTGTTTTAGAACACAGATATGAGGTTGAGAATAATGTATACATGTTGTTTAACATTGGTTTAAATTTTTTTCTTGATTGCACAAGTTGTACGACTAGTTTTGCCTTCCATTAACAGCTGTCATTTTTTTTCCGTGTACAGTCTAGGCAATATCACATCTGTATAAATCAATATAATAATGACATTATGTATGTATATTATTATTTAACCATTGCTCTCTTGGGCATAGTTATGTCAATCATATTTTATAGAGACTTTCTGTAGACTGCTATAATCATTACAATCTGTTCTGTGGAAAAAACCTGCAAATCAGCATTTTCTTGGTATTTCAGGTAGTAACTGTGTTGTATGGGTAAATAGTAACAGATCCTATAAGCATTGCAGGAAATAATGCATGAAGAATATGCAACTAAAATACTGAATAAATGAATAATTTTTATAAAAGACATTATTGCAAAGACTTTTTCAAGTCATCTAGCATGAGAACTGCCCGTGAATTTATGCCTGTAAAGGCAAAAGCATTAATATGCACTGGTGTCTTTTGGAATCCTGTCAAATGCGCATTTTGTGCTGTTTTGAATTATTTTGTATGTATATTAAGTAGGCATCAAATTGTGCTTAAATCAAAGATAAATGATTGCTCTTTTGGATGCCTTTTTCTGAGAACTGCCCAAAAGGGAGGATGAAATTGGAAGTTGTATGCAATCACGTTTCACAAATATATAATGATCTAAACCTTAAAATATATAAATCTTTTTTTGAATGACATCTAGTCAGAATGAAATCTCTAAATATTCCTTCTAGCAAAATTCTTTTATAAATCATATAAAATTTATGGTAACACTGATGTGAAGAACAACATTTTGTAGATCTCTTCTCAAATAACTTTCATCCATAATTTTTTCATAGGGCCCAAGCACAAAGAGGACATGAGACAAATAATCTTAACATTTTTTGCCCCATTTCACATTGTTGCCTTAATCTATCAGTGCATTGTGTGCTGAATGCTGTGCCCAAGTTAGTTTAATCGCAGCGATAACTTGTACCCAATAGAATGCTTTCCAGATCATGAGATCATCTGTTAAGGCAGGTAATATAGCCTAAAAGATGTGTATAACTTCTTTTTTTCTTTTTCTGTGTCCAATGTTCTACTTAATAATTTTTTTCTTTTAGTGCACTAAAAACTTACAATTTTTTTTTTCAAAATGTATTTATACTATCCAGAAAAAATAGGATACAGAAAAAAAAATTAGCCTCTTTTAGCCACATTTGTGTTTATCACAAATTTATCACAAGCTGTCTCATTTTCCAGCTTGTGAAAGTATGGCCAAACCATAACTAAGAAAGAGGTAACCACCACACCATTTCTTCCCTTTTGCACACGATAGTTGCAGCTTTCAGATAAACTGTGAGGGAAAAGCAAGGATAACATCTCAGTCACTGGCAGAACAGTTGAAGGATTTCTAACCATCAGATTTTCTTGGTGCATTTACCTTATTTATTTAGTTGGTTGACCACTACATATCAAATGAGTATTTTGTTTTCAGAGAGTTCAGACAACACAAGTAAGAATCTGTCCCTCCCAAATGCTTAGAATTAAGTATTTTATTCCCTAAGGTGCTCTAACAGTAGTTACAGAAGGAGCATTGCTAATGAGCAAATCCATATTTATGTGCATTTGTGTTGCACTGTTTTTTAAAATAAATGCATGAAGTACCAGATGTAGAAGTAGTAATCCAGGCTTTAAATTGTGAGTCATAACTGTATAGATCATGGGGGTCTGAGAAGCTTCCATAAAGATGTTCATGTCAAATTTTAACCACAGTCAGAGAAAAGTGAGAACAATTGATAAAGTGTCAGGGATAGAGGTGCCCAATATGAAACTCTTCGGATGTTTCTTTTACAAGCTCTAGGAATTCTAAAATGCAAACTATAGAATAGGTCCTGCCCACAACTTCTGGCAGCCTAACCACTATGGAAACCAGTATGGATATAAGTAGAGAGGATGTGATGGGACATCAGCAGGAGAAAAAGAAAGACTATGTGGATGGAATGGAGAGGAATCAAGCAGCTGGAATTTAATACATTTCGCTGGGAAATGCTGATAATCAAATTATATTAAGGAATTGCCTTTTTTACTTGGAAGACAATTTGTCTTGAGAAGCCCTTTTTAAAAAAGCATGTTAAAAGCACAAGGGACCTGAACCATTAAAAAGGGATACCGTGTGTGAGTGAATGTATGTGTTGCTTAATATGGCACCAGTGTGTTCAGCCTTTATTACTATCTCAAAACCTTTTTTTTCCCCTCTCTCCATTGATCATAAGAAATATCCTCAGAATCCTAAGAAAATGAAGCTCTAACTGTAGATAGTCAGCAATGAAAATAGGAAGTGATTTACCTTTGCATCCTGCCACAGTAGCTAAGTTTTCTTCAACAGTACTTTCTTAAGGCTGCTTCCAAATATTCAGGGTGTTTCTGAGCTGTTCAGGTATAAGGTCCCAAGATGAGTCATAAAAGCATAATCAGGATGTTTCCAGGGTGGTGGGATTTTAATAAAATTCTACATGGATCCTGCTGACTTCTTCCATCCAGATCAAGAGTTCCATTTCATCTGCTCAGGGGTCAAGCTATTTCAGATAGGTCTATTGCTGCTATCCGTTATATACTCTTTTATTCCTTGTGTTTATTATAAAATGAGAGGGCTGATGAGAATGTTTGGTATAGATATGGAGCTGCCAACTTGAGATGCTGGAAAGCAATGGTTGTCAGCAATGAGCTCTGGTTACTTCCCTTAGGATAGTCCCAAAAATCACACTGACAGGGCATTTCTGCTGATGCTCAGTCTAAATATTAATGTGCTGCCCTTACTTCTCGTCATCCCTCCCTCTGATGCTCTGCATTACTCCTGGGTGTCTGTACCTTTGGAATACATTCACTGCAACTGTTTTCCATTCTCATGACTTTATTCCTTGGCCTTCTGGTTTGGGGAGAATGTCCAAAAGATTCAGTATTTGCAAAACCGAGTGTTTTTGAAGCTCGTTCTAGAGCATCTGTTGTCTGACAGCCGGCAAATGTCCACACCCAAAATTCCTGCACCTCCTGTTCTCCAAAGAACGAAGCATACAATTATAGACTCAGAATTGTCTAGGTTGGAAGGGACCTTAAAGATCATCTCGTCCAACCATCAACCTAACTCTGATAAAAACCCATCACTAAACCATGTCACTGAGCACTATGTCACATCTTCTGATGTGACATCCAGGGATGTCACTTCATCCAGGGATGGTGCCTCAACCACTTCGCTGGGCAGCGCATTCCGATGCTTAATAACCCTTTCAGTGTAAACGTTTTCCTAATATCCAATCTGAACCTCCCCTGGTGCAACTTGAGGCCATTTCCTCTTGTCCCATCGCCTGTGACTTGAGAGAAGAGACCGACCCCCACCTCTCTACACCCTCCTTTCAGGAAGCTGTAGATAACATCACAAGGAAATTTGTTAAAAGCTATAAAAATAAGCAGAAAGCAACCTCATCTTTTTACCTTAATTTTTGAATAAAATAGGGCACTATACATCTTTTTGGTTCTTAATTAGTTTACCCAATTCAAAGATAAAAAAATTGGAATAATCATGACAAATGGGGATCCTTGAGTATATGCCATTTTTTTGGTTATCAGACATTGCCTCCGCATGCTGTTGTATGTTCCATACTTGCAAAAACTCATGTCATAAAGACATCTTTGGATGTCTGTTAGTTGCGTGAGTCAGTAAATTGTTTATTTTCTCAGTGGAAGTTCACTCATGACATTGAGGAGCTATTTCCTCCTAATTAGTTCCCCAGATTCCTCTTATAAAAAAACAACCTTAGGCTTCAAGGAGTCTGTCTGGGGTCATTATTTTCTTGATAAATGTACTCGCCACCACTCCAGATTTCCCAGAAGGGAGACTGCAGGGTAGAAGAATGTTGTGTTGCACGTTATATTCCATGATTGGTTCAAATTACTCAATTTACCCTGTATTTTCAAAAAACAATCCTAAATCATCAGTCAGCCACATCCTACTTCCAGTGCTGATGCCAGACAGTCATTTTCCCTCAGAGCATCATTGAACATGAGCTCTCCTCAGCTTGTTTCATACTTTGATGAAGTAGATGGCTGCAGGGACTGCACTGAGATTGGAGACATTTCATTTGAGATGTTGCTCGTTGTTCCCATCGCGGAAAGCTCTGTAGGAAAGGAGTGGACAGCACTGATTTTACTCATGCGAGGCAGAGATCATCGACCTGTAAAATTTACCATCATATTTTACCAAACCACTCTGAGATGTCATCTTGTTAGACAGATATGCTAATGCAAGGTGCTTTATCTTGTCTAAGTCTTTTAAAGAGAACCTACAACCAAACCTAAGATAATACTGAAAGAGGTTGTCATTTATTTAGCACGTGCTAATGAGACAAGAAGTACTGTTTTGGTCTTTTAGATCAACAAATACTTCAGTTTAGACTCAAATTTTAGCTCCATCTTGTGTAAATGTGCTCATTTTCACCTGTCACAAAACTTTTCATGCTGTGTCTTGTGATCGTTACATTGTACTTGTTCTTTGATAATTGCTCACCTCTGTGATTCAGCATTGTCAAGAACAACATTGTGGTTTCATTTTGCTAGAGGTGCTGAACTCAATCTAACAGACCCAGAGGCTGATTGAAACACTGGGCTTGGGTTCCCACAGCTTAAATCCCACCTAAACCTCAGTGTTACCTTCTGGCCTTCAGAGGCACCAAGATGGTTCTGTAGACCAGGAACTGCAAGTGGAATTACGTATGTGAAATGCTGAACTGTAGCAGGTGTATTCATGTATTTCATATACTTCATATATAAGACATATATAGTCTTATCCAGGTCTGTGCTAGCCTTACTGCAAAATATTTACAAAGGAAAAGGCTGTTAAGTGTCGTAGAGCTGATGGCTCAGCACACAGTCCCATCGCCCAGGACTGTTTAACCCACAGGTGGTTGTGGAAGGAGGCAAATCCCACCCTGAGATAATTAACAAGGGGTGCTGCAACATCCCTTTTGCAAGGAAATGCCTCTTAGCTCCTCTCTAATTTATATCATCTTGCAAAGCTAATATTGCCGGTGTCAGGGAAGTATTTTCGGTTTATTTCAGTGAAAGTTTGTTTGACTGAAGCCTGAGTAAGGGCCTTGAAGATATAATAGAAATAAACTGTTCTATACATCAGAAATGCACCTTTTTAAATACTGTGATTATGAAAATATCTTACAGGCATCTCTTACATTTGAAATCTTAATACATGCGAGCTCTCTAGCCTTTTTTGTAGCTCCGAATTACACGCTCTGTGTTGTTATCGAGTAAAGAAAAGGAGAAGCTGAGAAAAACAGATGCCGTGCAATTTGTACGTATTATTTAGAATTGGACTGCACCCATAATGTGACATTAGACGCCTTATTTTATTTGGCCACTTCTAGAAACAAACTGCAGCAGCAGCAGCAGCGGCCGGCTCAGGCGTGCAGGAAATGCAGCCACTCTGCCTGCACCCTCTACTGGCTGATGCACACACCACAGCTGGGTTTGACACTCTTTTTTCCATCAGCCATAGGAAGGATTTTCTCAGTCTGGAATAATAATATTTGCCAGCAAAAAAAAAAATAATTAAAAATTAAAATATAGTATTGTTGTTAAAATTAATATGAAATTTGGCTGTCCTGTTTGTCTGGGATAGGGAAGAAAGTGAAAGGTCTGAGAAACGGAAAGCTAATGAATTCTTTTATCTTGCCAGAGAAACTATTTGTTGAGAACTTCTCTGCTCGCTTCCTACTGCAAGAGAATGCCAAAGTTTGCCCCACAGAAAGAGATTAAGCTGTATTGTGCTTATTCTGAATGCTAGAAACGTTGTTCATTAAGGTCTGCAAATGCCCGATGTGGAAAAAAAAATAGTATTCTGCAACCGAGACTTTCTAGAAATTTGAAAATTAAAATTCAAACTCATGTCTTTATGGGTGTGGGATTCAGTTTAGCCACAGATAGGTATTACAAAGCATTTGTAAAGATTTAACTGTCAGATGGTTCTAGCTGATCTCGTATAAAAAAACCTGAGATCTTGAAGTCCGTGTAGCGAGCACACTAACATCACTAGAGTGTATAGGGGATAATATATTTTCCTGGGTTATGACATCAATTAAATAATAGGCCTCTAGGATGCTGTGATTTCTCTATTGCCATTTCTTTCTCTTTTCTTTTTCTCCTTTGTCTGCCTACAGGATGCCAGCTAAGGTTTCCTGAGGTTGTAGTTTTCCTGCTGTAGCAGATAGAGGTCCCTGCAGATATTTTGCATTGAATAGGGATGCTGTTTGTGTCTCCAGTTTTCTGGTGGAACCTGACAGGCAGCTACTGCAGCTCTTGTACTACCACGTGTCTATGGGCAGCCAGAGACACAAAGGCACATAGTTCTACCATGCACCCATTACGCAGGTAGAATGAAAATTTTTCTTGTTGCTACTCTGCTATTCAATCACTAGAATAACTAGATTTTACACGAATAATATTAATGGGCTATAAATAATGCCTTGGTGCATTATTTATATACTATAATGAGATAGCATTTAATACTATAGTGAGATTTTCAAAAATCAACAAGTCATTTGATCTGCCTTAAGTTTACTTTCTTAAAAGTTACTTTATTTTCAAAACTCCCCCCTCACCAGCACCTGTTAAAGATGATATTTCTTTGGGTCTCTCAGTTTAGGACCTTCTTAGGGGTCTCTGCTTTGGAAGTGCTTGGCAGTTTCTGTACTCCCTGCTTTGCCTCTGTGTTCTTGTCGTTTTGTGTCATTTGTCACTGCGCACTGAATCAGATTTCCAGACATCCCAAGCTTTAAAGCTCACTAAGATAAGCAGGTGAATGTATAACTGTTTGTCCAATGGTATTTTTATTTGGATGCTATCTCTTGCATCTGCCATCACTACTGAGGCTGATTAATGCAGGAGCGTTTCTTCGTACGACGTGTTTTTCTGTTGGTTCGTTTTCTCCTAATGCTTATTATAGCAGAATTTCATAAAATCCCTCCAGAGGGAATTCATAAATTCCCTCCAGAGGCTCAGTCTGTCCCGCATGGCTCTCCCCTCTCTTTCAGAGGTCTTTCAATGCCCTGTAGCATCACGGACCCGTGGCTGCACCTGCAGCTGCCTGAGCCTCTTGCTGCCAAGCAGCTGGGGCTGGCAGAGGCGGCAGCGCCAGAGCCAGACTGCTCCCAACACCCTGCTCTGCCTCTTCACCTCCCTCTCCCTCACCTCCTTCCTCCTCCTCAGTATGGGACCATCGTCTCTGCCCTGGTGATAGAAAAAAATCAAAATGCATTAGATTGAGCTTAAAAATAGGAAAGAGACAATAGTTTTCTCACGGTCTCCAGCCTGCCCCTAACTCCCAGCCCGCTACTCCATCCTCTTGCAAACACATAAACCAGGTTGGAAGTGATTTACTGCTTTTTAAGGGTGTTTTCAAATTGCATCTTTTTCAGCTGTCAGGAATTAACTGGGGCTGGTGAGTTTTAATTAGTGGATCATGTTATTTGGTGCATCTGAAAAGAAATTCTAAAGAGGGTCTTTGGCTCTTTTGGCCAGTAGCCATAATGACAGCCAGGCTAATTATATCGGTCACCAAGTTATCAGTGCAATCGTAACTGGAGGCAAACAGACGCCAAGAGAAGCTGGTAGTAAAATCATGATGTATTTCACAATCATCTTATTACTGGCTGATTTAAATAAGGGCCTAAATTGCTTTATCAGTACCGAGAGCGTGTCAAGGTTTCAGCAAGTCTTAATTCGCAGAAGTTGAAGATTTTCTTGCTTATGGAAACTGGCTGGTGAAAAAGGAGAAGGTATTCCTTGGTAAAGGCATGTGGAAAACAATTTACTCTTTTGACTTGCAAATGCTAACAACCCAGGCTACATGTTCATTTTTTCTGCTGAGGTTACAGCAGAACCTGTAACAAAATTCTCTGATGAGATTCCTCTGTCTTCCATTTCATTACATCAGAGATGAAGTTGGCCCATAGTTCTCCATCATGTGTTTACTGGGTCTAAAAGTATATAAACTGTGTGTCATACTGACTTAGAGCACCAGCTCCTGCAGGGGATGTCCTGGTGTGCTTTAAAATCCACTGGGTCAGAAGTAGTATATAGTAGATACTCTTTTCAACTGTAGGTTAAAACTAATTTAATTAAAAAAGCTCCATAGAAATAGGTTGGCTTTCATGTATGGTAAACAGAAAACTCTTTGCAATTTAAAAACCAGAAAATCTAGATCCCCGCTTTCCTGTATTTGGTCAGTGCAAACCAAGGTACTGGTAGATTCTGACTTCAAAGAATAACTGGAATTTTGGGAAGGAACAAAATCATAAAACTGTTCTGGACTAAAAGTATTCACAGCCACATAAACAAGGAAATGGATTTTATAATTAATTCAGAGTTCCCTGGCAAGCGCAGTGTTGTAATGTGTTGTAATCTACTGACTAAGTTCCAGTAAGAACACTGGCAATGGCTTTCTTTATCAATATCACTCCTTTAACAGCACCCGAAAGAACCTGCAATTCTGAATTTCAGAATAACCCCGGGGTGGACTGTGCTCACCTGAGCATTGACTCACCATGGGGCAACAGTGAGAGAGGGGTGAGTCTGTACGAACAGGTTTTGTGTCACCTTGGGTCCTGTTTGCTTCCTCTTCCCAGGTGTTTTGGAAACACAGGACTTTAAAGAAAATGGCCTTTGAGAAGTTCAGGCTGAATGGGGGTTCGAAACCTTCCAGCAAAGCTTTTAATCCAGTAGGATTCTACTTCACAGAACGCTTTGCCATCTATCAGACCATTGGTCATGGCTGTTAATTAAATGAAAATGCAAAATAAATCTACAGTCCAGAGATACAACGTAGCCAATTAACTATTCCGGTAGAAGGTGCTAATGACAAAAAGCGAATGTCACTGAGGACGACCCGTATGATGTCAGCATACAAATCCTCCCAGATGACAAAATATACGATTCCCATCACGGGCCGGGAGGAAGAGAAGCGCTGACCCGGGCAGCTGAAGGCAGGCGTTGCAGAGGAGGCAGCAGGAAGGACACACTTGGGGCGTGTGTCCAGGTCTGGGGACATCTTTTGGAGGACAGCGAATGCAGTTAAAGTCAAAACCCTTAGACCACACGTATCTTGTTTTCTTGACCCCCGATACGTGAAAGTCTGGCCGTTTCTGAGCCGTGGGGGAGTTTTGCCATATATGCTAAGCATCATATATTTAAATGGGGTTGTTTTATTAAAAAGAAGAATATTAAAGAAAGCAAATGATAAGCAAGCAATGATGAGTGTTTGATGTGACTGAGGGACTGTCGGGCCCCTGTATCTGTGTGAGGAGCTTTAATGGCTACTCTGTGAGGAGGGACAGGCTCTTTAAGTGGTTCTTTTTGGCAAGGTTAAACCAAATGAATGGCAATAACTAAGCAGTTAGAGCTAACTAAAGCAGCTTATAGACAGGCATTATAATTTCATTAAAGACTTGGCAGTCAGGGGCAATCTAGAGAATATAAATGGACAGAGGTGAGTAACCTTAAATAAGTTTCATGAAATCAAAGAAAATATTTAATGAAGTTACATGCAAGAAACAGCTTAATGAGCTATCTTGAGACAAGCAAATTAATGAATATTTAGAATCTTATATATGTAAACAATTACACCTTTTCTACCTATTAGAAAGGTTAATCTCTTTTCTTGAGAAATACAGTCTGATAAAATCCATACTTGAAAGAAAAATACATCTCTTAAGTTCTATCTTTCAATAGCTCATGAAACTTGTGTCACATAAAAAAGCTTTCTTACCATTAATACTTCAGGTGCATAGTTTCTATACCTCAGGTATGTATTTTAGCTTGGATGGCTAGTTGGTAGCTTCTTTCTTCTTTTTAGGTTTTGACTGTATGTTTTGCTCTTTTTAGAAGTTAGGTGCTCAGGGCTTTGTGCTCTCAAAAGGGAGAAAATGGAGCAGATTTAAATTTCAGAATATTGCAGGATGCTGGACTTAAAAATTTCCAAGGATTTTCAGTCCATGGAAATTTATCCCTCTTTTTTTTCCATCAATGCAGAGAAGACAATCCTAGATAATATGTAAATAAACATATTTAGCAAAGTTCTAATTGATTACAAGCTCTTCTCCCTCTTCTCTCAGATGAGTCCAAACGCTCTTTAGACGTATGTGTATATATATGTGTATATATGTCTAAACAAATGAGTGTATAGGTCACTTAGCTCTTCAAAGCAACGAGCCAGGACTGTTTCCCCAGTAATGTTTTGGATGAAAGGAGAGCTGTTGTGCTATCAATGGTCCCCAGAGGGAAGAATCAAGGAGAACTGTTGAAGCATGGAGGAGGGGAGCAGAATGAAGGCAGTAGGAAAATTCGGGAAAGGGACCCCCACCTTGGGGACAGAAGGGCAGAGCTGTGGATAATCTGATCTCACGTATCGCTGCTGAGAGGGACTTAAAATCTCATTGTGCTCAAACAACAACTTTGTGTCATTTCAGCACTAATTAAGATGGGTTGGGATCAGGTGGAGATTTGATGGCTAAAGGTGGGATTTGTTGTCAGTTGGATGGAAACTATCAGCTTCCCCTCCCCCCAAAAAACCCCCAAATTATAGTAGAGGGATGAATAGGTAGATTTTTTAATACAGTTAGTAGGGGACAATATGCTTAAATGGTTCTGGAGCACCCCAGTGGGAAGATACATGTATCCTCCTTGAAGAAGTGAGAAGAAAACTTTAGGCATCTGCATTCCAATAGCTCAACAAGTGACAGTAAGGGTGTAGTTACTTTATGACACCATTATTTCTTACTTTGTAGTGAAAAAAATCAACCCAAAGTTAAAAGTACTCCGGGGTTGTATGCGGATCAAGAATGGCAGAATAACTCTCCTGATATTGTCCTCTTTGGTGATAGTTTTTAGGCTGTTGGTTGATCTGTGGCTGGTGGCAAGTGATGGATATTCATATGCAATTTTGTTTCTAGTTTTGAAATCTTTTTTTCCCCCCTAGTGTTCCCTTGAGAATAACCTAACAACATGCATAGGATTGCCCTGTCAGCAAAGACCACGTTCTGCCTCTTTCTCCTCTATCTGAGAACCATGTGCTTCCGGTGGCAGTGAAAGAGTTAAATTTCAGAGCACTGAAGGATGCTGGATTTGAAAAGTAATCATGGACTGTAATCATTATTGATACTTACCAGGTGAAAAATGTGCCCAGGACACAATTATTTTAGTACCCAGGATGAAGTGCTGCTGTGTCCTGTCGTTCCTGCCAGGGATATTGAGATGTAGATGCTCAGTGGGACTCGGAGACGTAAATAGCCCAGTGGGACTGGGACTGGGACTGGGACTGGCCTTGGCTCCACTGGGACCTGCTCTCAGGTGAGGGGTGTAAAAGCTTATCAAATTATCAGGCACCTTCACAGCTGGCCGGGGGCTACGGAGACAGGAGTGGGTGTGCTGGGCTTGATTCGTGCCAATATTTTAAAAGGGGGAAGATGTAAACGCAACAAAACCCAGGTTTTTAACACAATGTGAAGGGAAGTCTCTCCTAAAATAACCGGGGATGGTAATGAGCTCTCTACAAGAGGCTTAACTCAGGATGCTTATAATCTTTTAGTGTGGGATTGTGGCTGTTCTTAAAAAAAAGAAAAGAATAGACTTTTCAGAATTCAAAGGACTATTTTCCTCTCCCTTCTGATCTGGCCTTCCTTTCTCCCCACATACCCCGAGCTGTCAACTTCCATTCTCTGCTGGGATCCTAGAAAACATGAAGGCTGGGATCAGAGAGTACTAATAGAAAGTGGGCAATGAAAAGTAATTAAAAGACTTGAAGAAACAGCAAAGGGAGAAAAAAAATAATAAAAAAAAAGACATGTTATCTTGTGTGCGGTGACAGCCCCAGGAAGTAAGGCCACAGTTTCTAACTAAATTATACCCGTGTGAGATATTTGTGTGTTGGATGGGGGTGTCAGGCAGCAAGTGGCAACAGCCTTGCACACGCACCGGTGTTTTTTCATCCCTTTTTCATCCCATACTGGTACCAGTTTCTACCCACAGTTTAGATCCACAGCAGGCTGCCTGTGCTTGGTGTGGCTGCCGCTCGCCACCGGAGGGGCTACTTCCCAACCTGTTATTTTTTGGTCTTGCTGCCACCCTCTACGGCTCCGGGAGCGTCCCCCCTCCCACCCCCCCCAACCGGGGGTAGGGTCTGGCGGGGCCGGGGCGGTGCGGGGCCCGGGGCCGGGGCGGTGCGGGGCCGGGGCTGCCCGCGCTATTCTCCGCGCCGCCGCTGGGGGTATCTTTGTACCATTTTTCATCCAGCAGCAATTTGGAGTGGAAACGTGTAATAAGGCAAAAAGCAGGGTTCTCGGCGGCTTTAGCGAGCCGTGCATCCAGGAACCAAAAAAAAGATTAACACCCTCCTCAAAACCCCTCCATCCCCATCTCCCCCTCTCCTTCGCCCCCCGCAACACACACACACGCACACACACACACACACGCACCCCTCGGGGGCACCGTCGCGGCTCCGGGATCACCCGCCGGACATCAAGCGAAAAGGGATTCGTCTGGAGGGCAATTTGGGATCGGGGGAGATCTATTGGATTAGTAGGATTATCTGCTGGCAGCCGGGGAGAAGTAGCGTTTGATCGTTTCTATTGCTTGCCTGATGGTGGGATTTCAATGGAGGTGGCTCGGCACGGATGAGGCTCAATTCCGGATGGGGCTTTCCAGCCCCCCCTTCCCTTCGCCCCGAGCCGAGGAAAGGGGAGAAAAATATCGAAAAATCGCTCTAATTCGGAAGTGTC
Source organism: Scolopax mira (assembly GCA_004320125.1). Lineage (NCBI taxonomy): Eukaryota > Metazoa > Chordata > Aves > Charadriiformes > Scolopacidae > Scolopax > Scolopax mira. Next base: position 35,150 of record BJBW01005320.1, on the reverse strand, counting down.
CGGGGCACGATTGAGAAACCTCCGGCCGGCGGCGGCGGCGGCGGGGAGAGAAGCGGGGGAGGCGAATCCGCGGAATTACAGTTTCAGCTGCGATTGCAGAAAAAGCGGCCGTGAACTGGTAAATACTTTGATGCTCTCGGCGTGCGGGGCGAGCCCCGGTGCCGGGATGGCGAGGGAAGAGGCGTGTTTGGGGAGGGGGGTGGGGGGGGCAGGAAGGTGGCTCAGCATCCCCTGCCCCAGAGCCGGGATGGCGGAGGAGGAGGGGGGGGGCTCAGCACTCCCGGGNNGGGGGGGGGGGGGGGGGGGGGGGGGGGGGGAGAGAGCGGTTTGCGGTGCCTCTTTACCGTCTGTGTGTGTGTGTGTCCGTGTGTCCGTCCCCGCGGGCAGGGAGATGGCATTTAAGCGGCTGGAAGCGGTGCGGGGGCTGCGGTGTCTGGAGGACAGGAGCCGCTGCGGGGATGAGGGGGGGGGGGGGGATAGGGGGGTATTTGCAGGGAAATCTCTCCACACACACACATCCCGCACGTCCCGCATCTGCCCCAAGCGCCGTCCGTCTGCCGGCTCCTGCCCCCGCCAACTTTTCCCACCCGCGCAAACCTCGGCTCCCCCCGGTTCGGCCGGGGCTAGTGCTCGCCTTTGGGCCGGGCAGGGACCCGCCGTGCTCGCCCCGCGGCCCCCGGCTGCACGGCCATACAGTGGCCGTGGCTCTGCCAGGCTGCCGTGCCTGACGGAGGGCTTTTTTATTCATTTCATTATTTATTTATTTTCTCCCCCTTCTTCAGACATCTTCTCGCTTGGGTGTTAAGTCCTGGTTTTTCCTGTGTGTCCCCCCCCCTTCCCTCCCGTTCCTCTTTTCCTGCCGATCGCGCCAGAGCCTCGTCTTTACTTGCCGAAGGAAAATCAATTTTCAGCAGGTTTAATTAAAATTAATCAGTCAAATTACTTAATATTAATTGACTTATAATTAAAGCCAGAAAGTTACCTTGGAATCAGGAGAAAGGATATTATCTCGGATCAGTTTAAGGATGCATATGGTTCTACAGCAATTACATTAAAATAATTGTTTAAATAAAACAAAACGGAGCTTGATTAAAGCGTTGCGTTCCTGGTGCTGCAGGTGACACAATCCGGACAAGCTGTTTTCTTCTGTAAATTTCTTGACCTTTTTAAGGAATATCATTTCAGTTTGACACTGGGTTTGCTTTCTGGAAGGCCGGCTTCTTTTAGCTCTAACAACTATGGCATTAAACATCCCTTAGTATAAAATGGAAAAATATCTTATAGAAGCTATAAATATCAAAGTGAATGTTTTTAGCACGTTTAGATGTTCTGTGAATTTGAAATGAAGCAGTTTTGTTGTTTGTTTGTTTTTTTTTTCCCCTCAGCCTAAGTGTAAGAAATTGTTTTTGGAAATATTTTTTCCAGTAGTCCCTTCCACTGTGGCAATATTTGCATTTATCCAGAGTCTTATGGGACCAGGCTCTATTGGTAAATTCACAGATGCAGTTCGTATCTGAAACCATGCATTTGTGGAAATGCTCAAAATAACTTTTTCCTGCTCCCTGAAGACCTAGGTTGTGTTTTGGTTTCTTTGTTTTTTACGGTAGCAGCATTTTTGATGCATCCACAGACTATTGTTATTGATGAAAGAGCAACACTGTGAGCTTTGGGACCTTTTATCCTACTTTTTTTTTTTTTTTTTTTTTTTTTTTGGCCTGTCTAAATTGAAGCGAAGGATACTTACGAAATTGCACGTACTTTATTACAGGCACCTGACAAATGAAAACCCCACGTATGATACAAACGAACATTTAAAAATAGAGCCCATTATTCAGGGCCCTGATTTTCAAAGATGCTGATTCCCATTGACTGCACTGAGACTCGTGTGGGCTCAACAGCTGTAACAGGCAGCCCACTTCTGCAGCTTTGAAATTAGATTTGCAGATTGGGAGCCAAAAGCTAAGTAGCCATGTTTGGAAATACTGGTTGGGTGGGTTTTTTTTTCTTTTCTCTTTTCTTTTTTTATTTTTTTTTTGGTTTCCATTTTCTGGTGCATAATGCAGGGTTCAAGAAGACTACTTCTTAGTTACTTTTGATAAACGACAGGGGTTTTCTCAGCCTACAGCTGCAGACTGCAGCAACGTTGCAAAAGCAGTTTTGCAGACAATGATTAGGGGACCCTTTGATACATACAAAGAGATCCCATTTATTCTGTGCGTTTCATGTGAATCCCATGCAGACCGTGGGAAGCCAAATGAGGCTGAGGATAATCATGCTAAGTGTGCTGGGAAGCGGGATTTGGCGGAACACCTCTGTTTTGTCATTAACTGAAGTAGCACCGAAAGCCATCAGGGAGTGTTCAGGCTCTTTAAGGCACTAAGTTGTGCAGGAGCAAGGAGAAGAGCTGTCGTCCTGCTACTGCTTTGATTATCTTATCCCTCTCTCTACAGTAGGGTAAGAAGATAATATCCTGGCTGTTGGTACTTCAGCATCCTCAACAAAGTGGGTTTGCCCTGGATCATTTGGCTGGAGGTGGAGCAGTCTGCTGAGGAGGGTTATTTAAAGACTGGGACAGAGCTGTAGGCAGATAAATTGATTTGCAAATGAATGGAGGATTTGAACGGGGTAATGGTGGCGGTTTTATTTTTTATCAGTTTGCATGTTTAATATCCACTGGCATACACACAAGCATAAACCACTCTAATTGTTCAAATGGAGTCTGGGGAAAAGAGAAGAAAGCAGAGGCTTAGATATGGTCTCAGCTCGTAATGGATTGGCTTGCCTTTCTTTATTAAAAGCAAATATACATTCCTTTCTAATAGAGACGTGGAACTGTATTACAGCTTCTTGGCTAGCTTTGAATTATTTGTTTGATGTCATATTTATTATGTTTTTTTAATCACATGAAAAAGAAACTATTTAAAAATTAAAGAGTGAAAAAGAAGGGCAAAAGGAGACAGACATTCTTTGAAAGCAAATAATGAAAGGGCAACATTTTGCCAGAGATTCAGTGGATTTCTTTTAATAAAGGATGGGCAGTAATCAATCTGATCCAGTAAACAATATAATTACTGATTAGTCCCAGATACCAATCCATGGTAAGTATAACAGATGATGGTGAAAAATAGATCCTGACTGATAGATGAAGGCTGTTATAAAAGCACATTTCCATTACTGTAGCCCTGTCCCTGAGTTCTGCATTAGGAATGAATGGATGGATTCAGAGAGGTCATAGCAGAAGAGTTTGGATGGGAGGGAGGGAGTTAGGGGATGCAAAAGAAGAAGCAGCCAACGGGGAAACTTCATCACTTATTGCATGTTGAAAGCACTTCCTGTAGTTTTAATGACAAATGATGACATTACACTCCCCAGAATGACTGTTGAATTATCACAATTACAAGGGGAAATAATGTTGACTTCTTGGTCACTCAGCTCCACGTTTCTACCTGCCTCTGAAGACCCCACATGTTTTCCAACAGACTTTGTTTTCATAATTATTGATTGCTAGTTAATGATGTGCTGTGGTATTATCTAGGGATAAAAAGTGACTAGTTGGCTACTTAGTACCATGTTCAACTTTTTCTGTGCCCTCACTCTACCGTGCCACTTTCCACTTAAAAAACTAAAGGTGGTGTAAAGGGGCACCACGTGAAACCATGGGGCACAGTGTCTGCTGTAAATGGAAATCAAGCCATGTAAAGGTCTGGGCTGCATATACCAGAGTAAAATGGCTTTTTCCATTGCTGTGGGCAAATAAAAGATGAGACCATTTAAAGAAAAGCAATTGGAGTTCCCCATTGGTTGAATTCTTCTGTTTTGTCCTCATAATACTTTCTGCATAATCAGTTTTAGTGTTGCCTTTGGGTAGCCTGTTACTTGCCATTGATGCTTGGTTAGGTCTTTTGCACCATATTAAGGGAGAATGTAATGCTTGGAAATTAGCAACGTGTGATGGTAAAATCATAAAAATGGTCAAGGACACTACAAATATTCTATTTCAAGTGACTCATATTCCTTTATCCAAGCAGAAAACTTAAATGGCAATTTAAAAATATATTTTCTAAATCTCCTCCATCGCATCCTGCCTAGAGATGCCATTAGCCCACTTGTTGAACTGGTTCTGGGAATTTAATGAGGGGAATACATTTATGTTGTATTTTATACTTTTATTTAATTACATCTTGTCCGAAGCTTTTAACTTCAATATCTGAACTTAAAATAATTCTTTAACTTCTGCTTTCCCAACCCTGACCCCCAGTTTCAAAAAAAAGCAACTTGAAAGCAGTGAAATGTTACGTAGGGACATAGTGTTAGAAACATTCATAAGGAGAAACCTTACGACACAGATATACTGAGTATTTTGATATCTTCAAACCTGTGTAAAATAGGCATTGTGGGATGGAGCTTTTGTTTCTTCCAGTGGTTTCACAAAGATGGGTTACTTCCGTGGAGACTTGGGCCCTGAAATAGTTGCCACGAGACCCCGCTGCTGTCTCTGGGCAGCGTGACCAGGACATGACCGCAGGGATGCCAAGAGCAGCTGCTATAACTTAAATAAGGATCTTTCTCACAGATAGTGGTAGAAAATGAAAACAAGGACAAGGAGCTTGAGTAATAGGAGCTACACATGAAGTCAGATGGAAAGAGTAAATCTTTGTAGACATTTAATGGTGTTATATTCTAAGCTTTTGGGAAATTTTATCTGAAATTTTTTTACAACAGTAAATATAGTCTGTGCAACATCCTATTTCTGTTTCATGTGAGAGAAAAATTCCCCGTCTATGGCACAACACTTTACTGCTACCATTACTGCAGACTTTATAGATCAGGGATGTGTCAGCATGTTAGCTTTAGCTGTAATGCTTTTTTTGTGGGAAACCTTATGGGCCGTGCAGCCACTTTCTCATAGTGACACTCATAAAACGTTCAAGTTCTCATATTTATTATTTAATTTGCTTCCTATGTAAAGCAACAGAGCTCCTCGATACACGAATGCGAAGCCAAAAATGACAGGCAGGCTTGAATGGGACTAATGAGTTTTAATAATGCACATATTAGAAACTGCTAAAGGAAGTTTAATTAAGAAAAACAAGTTAAGCATGAAATTCATTTTGGAACAAATACAAGTAAAGTCACAGATGTACAGAATGCTACATCACAGGAAATGGACTCTCAAGTTGATAGATCCCTATAATGCCAATATTGCACTTGAAATGTAATGTGCACTCTACAGTTGTGGAAAGCATGGTAACGCCATTCGAGAGCACTTTTGAAGTTCAGTTAGAGATATCGGGTTTGTGATTAACAAATTATATTTATCCCTCCGTGGATTTCATGATGAGTTGGAATTTGATCTCAATTACCCTGATGGAATTGAGACCAGAATTTGATCAAGTAAGAAAAGCGTTTGCTCTATTTTGTGCCACAAGGAAGTTTTTTGTTGAGTTTTTTTATTATTATTTAAAAAAAAAATCATCTTACTGAAGAGTCTAGTTATTGATCTAACTCTACAACAAGGGTTTTGTATGCTTTGGAACAGTTATCGCATTGTTTCCAGATAGAAAAACAATCTTATAGACAAATCTGAGTTCATTCAAGCATCTTTGTTTCCAGAGTTCTCTCTCAAGAAATGGCAATCACTGTGTTTTAGCCTTGTCTTGAATTCCTGATGCCCCAAAAATAGGAAAATAAAAAAATGGTAACTTACGAATCTGATATGAAAGCTTGCCTTAGGTGATGAACTAGCGGATATTATAATTGTATTAAAGGTAGTGTACAAAATCCAACTTACTTTTCTCATGTGATTAACCCCGACAAACCAAGGGTTGTCCACAAATATGGATCAGGTAACAAACTTTGTTACCCATTCTATAGCTTAATTATTCACCTGCAAGAGACAATAAAAGAACACTCAGTTTCAGGGGCCTCTGGGTGGGTTCTAGTGTCATCTGTTAGAATGATCAGGTGGGAAGCAGGTGAATGTTTTATAAAGTATTCATGAAAGAAAGTTGAATGCACTTTATGATATCCAGTATGCAGATTTCAATACTGAAGGCCTCAAGTGAGAAACATCTGGGATATTTTTCCCCCCTGGTGTGACCTTTGATTAACATGAGTTCAGTTGAGTTTCTACAGTAGGTCAGAAAATCTTCATGTCCCGAAGCGCGGTACTGCCATCAACAGAATGGCCGTTTGATCATTTAGCTGAACAGTTACAGTACTCAAAAGTGAGTATAATGTGTGGTCCATTTAAGAGTTAACCATAAGCTGCTAAAAGGAATAAAGGTTCACTTCGGTGCCCATTATATTCCAAGCCAGTGCATCTGTCATTTTTAATTTAAATCTGTATTACTTAGCTGTCTAAAACTTTACACATAAGTGACAGAGTTACCCATTCTTTCTGTTATGGGTAAAAATCACCATTTCGTTACCTACTTACTGTGCAAAATGTCAGACAGCTATAGTTCACATTAAAAAATTGTAGCCAACTTCTGGTAATATAAACAATTACTTCAGCTAAGAAGTAGAACTATTTTACGAAAATGATTTATTGATATGAGTAAATGGAAGATAATAAGACTTAAGTGACCCTTTTCTTCTCATAGGTTTAATTTGTCTAACTCAAAAACAGCTTAATAGAAAATTATGATCAGAAGTTCTTCCTATTTTGGCAAACTAAATTGCAGAAATTATTTAAAGGTATCTTTTGATCCTGAAAATACTAATTAATAATGAGTTAGCATTAGTGAATATTCCTGCTAATAAGGAAGAACAAAGATACAGCGAAGCTGAAAAATGCATGACGATTTAAATGGGTCTTAAAACATCTACTCAGTTTAATTCAACTTTTTGCTAATTTGCGCTACACCGCGTTTTAATATTGTATTTAAATATAGCCATTTTTACTAATTTGGTTGTAAGGTTTTGTGTACAAAGCATTATATTAAGTAGAGGTAAATGTGAGAATGGCACCAAGGAATCGATCCCTCTGAGCATCTGGAAATCCTTCCCCTGGGCTGCTCATGGCCCCGTGTAACGTCACACTTGCCTCATACTGGTGTGGGCTGGGATGTGACCCCGTCAGAATAACATCTTACTCCTACCCTTGTTGGCGATCTCAGCAAAGGTTGTGCATCTCAGTAGGGCTGGATTTGTAGCTGCTTTTTGAAGCCTCCAGACCTGTAGCTGCTCTCAGGTGGAGGAGGTGCTGGCACATGGGAGCGAACCAAACCCTACCAGAGCTGTACCCAGGACTGCCCAGGAGAGGTGGGGAGGGGCTCTTTATTTGGGAGCAGAGTGATAGGATGAGGGGTAACGGTTTAAAACTGAAAGAGGGAAGATTTAGATTAGACATTAGGAAGAAATTCTTTCTTGTGAGGGTGGTGAGACACTGACCCAGATTGCCTAGAGAAGCCATGGATGTCCCATCCCTGGAGAGGTTCAAGGCCAGGCTGGATGGGGCTTGGAGCAACCTGGTCTGGTGCCAGGTGTCCCTACCTGTTGCAGGGGGTTGGAACTGGATGGTCTTTAAGGTTCCTTCCAACCCAAACCATTCTATGGTTCTATGGTCCTATGATACCCTTCTCAATTGTACTCAGGATTGCAGTCTCCCCCATTATCTCTTCATACACCTATTTTTTTAAATGCATATAGTTCATTTCTTGAACTAAATATACGTAAAGCCTTCCCTTCACCAAGTATTTATGGCAATACACAAGAGCAGGGTCCCTTTCAAAATTTTTACTAGTACATAGAGAAAACAAATAGGCTGTATTTGATGCAACACTTCCCTTTGCTAACTTGAAATGTGAGAGAAGAGATGGGGAATTCTGCGATGCATGTCTTGAGGATTTGTCTGATCATGTTTAAATTTGGTGTGTCACAGCGACCCGGTGTTCACCCTGGGTCAGAGTCTTTCCTTTAATGGCTTCTGTTCTGCTGGCCACGTTCCTGTTTGGCATCACAGAGGATCTTAGAACATGGATTTCTTTTTAGAGACATGAAGCATCCTTGGGATCTTAGTTCTAAGTAGAGACGGTTGTGAGTAAAAATGGATGCAAATGTAGTTGGTTCTGCAAAGTAGCATTTGTATTTCAAAATGAAGCAGCATTGTGTGGTGTTCAAAACTCTTACAATCACTTTCTATGAATATTGGTGCAGTTGGGATTTACTGGCAAAAATTGAGGTGGAAAGGAATTTTTAAGCATGAACATCAAATCACGGAGTACATCTTTCAGCTAAAAAGAAAACAGCCGGTGGCGTCAAGACACCATAACACCACCTTTACCTGTGCTGGAGCTGGCGTGTGGCCAGAAGGTTTGGGTGCCACCGGAGATTTTATTAATCCATTGGAGCTGTTGTCAGGTGGTGCTGCTCGAGACATCCCTTAAGATCCCAAGCTCCGTGAATGAGTACAGGAGAGGAGCCGAGCTGCTGCGGGTTGCACAGATGTGACCTGCTGTGGGATGCCCCGTGTCATTGGAAATGCAAAGATGCACTGAAGTTATCTTGGGCTGGTCGCTCCTCGGCATACTAACTGCCTCTCTAACATGTTTCAGAATCTGAGCTATAAAGTAATTTAAATTCAGAAAGGAAGATAATAAAATAATGGATGCTAGAAAAACCCTCTATATAGCATAGGCTGTTCTAAAGACCATGAAAGACTTTATCAAATACCTTTTACAGTAGAATTTATTTGCATTACCACAGGGAACAATTGTGATCCTCACATCTAGACAATAATAAATCTGAAAATGCTTGTCCACCTCCTCAGATCCATAATATTCTGATACCAAAGCTTTATATCTTGCCCCAAAATGATCATCACTTCTCTTTAGTTTATTCTTCTGCCTATCTCCCTGATCATCCCTATTCTTGTTTATTTATCCCTCTCTCTTCCCACTGATTCCTCTTCAGTCAAGTCCAGATACCAAGGGAAAGCTCTGTTGAGATCAACTACTGGAGGACAAAGAAAAATTTTGTCCGACATTGACTCTGACCAAGTGAGACAAAATCCAGGCTGCTTTTCCCCCTAGTGCTGTAAATAAAGTTTCGGCATAAAAGTCACAAAAGATTTGAGTAATCTCAGTCTCTTTATTTGCATGAGTTTGTGTTTTTAATGGTATAGCTTCAGGGCAGCCAGTGACAGGCTCGAATGTTTGACCTCCCTGAAGCTCAAAAATAAACTGTTACTTAGCCATTTAAAAAGAAAGGCTTGTGGAAAAAAAAGAGCAAATACAAAATTCAAGTTACAAATAGAGTAAAAATCTGTTGATTCCAGTTCTGCAAATTTTATTTTTACAAATTTTATTATTACAAATACAAATTTCTTTACAACATACTGCCTTTTATCAGCCTATAAATCTATTCACTGATGCTAGCTACTACCCAATAGGTAATTAATTAAGAATAGCCCAACACAGCATTGAGTTATATTCTTACCATTTTAGCTTCTTGTCTCTGTCTTACAGTAAAAAGCTGTCCATGGGAGGGAGAACAGAACTTTCAATCACAGCAGAGCTGTTCAGCTGCAATGACAGAACAGTTGATGGGCAAGCTTAAAACTGTGGCCCAGCTCTAGGATTTGCTTTGAATTTAGATAAGTAATAAACTTAGTTCAGGAGAAGTTAAAGAAAATAGTGAAGCCCCAGTCTTTCAATCTGCAATGTATCTCTGTTCTGATTAACTCATTAACTAAAGTAGTTAAAGCTTCCCATTTTAGGTATCAAAAGTGTATTAAAAACTTGTCTTAGATCTAAAAACACGTCTAAGGCTTTTAGAGTGAAAATGCTAAATGAGTTATTATTAGCATAATACTTGGTAATTTTCCACATTGAACCAACTCAGCAGCTTGAAATGAAGAAGGATGCTCTTGTTTAGCGCGGCTATATTGAATTTGGTTTGTCCTCAGACATCCCCAGACCATGTAAATTAGCAGAAGGGCTACTGAGATTCACTTCCTGCTATCTGCAAGTTTGAGAAAGAACAGAGAGTATATTTTTCCTCTCCTGACAGAAATCTAAATCGTTGATTTTAATACCTGGTGGAACAGATTTAAATTTGTGGAGGTTTTTGAATACCGCTAAGGAATAAGCTTCCATCTTTCCATGACCTGCTGTCCATCAACTCAAAAGAGCCAAGTTATACCAGGTGCCTTCTGCTCTGGCATCTCTCTGTGTGCTCTGTCTTTACTGTTTCTCAAGAAATAACCTGCTACCTTCAAAATTTGAAATGCAACACAGCAACAGCCTTCCAAGAGGCAATTGTCTGCACGCCGTTCTGTGTAAGTTTATTAAACTAAATGCAAACGCCTCGATCAAGTTTGGGGAATTATTTTCTGCAGCTAAATTGGTGTGTTTCCAGCAAATGCTGAGAATTTGAAGCTGGAGAATGAAGGGTATAAGCCTGTTTGTTAATGCAGTTTCACAGTGAAGGTGTTAGAATTAGCAGAGAAAGAAAAGGGAGAGAGAAAATTGTGGAAAAGCTTCATCTATCTCCTTATTGCCTCCTGAGATAGATTGTTCAGAGCTAAAGGAACACTAGACATGAACCAAATCTCCTGCTGTCCTATATAGCTTTTACAATCTCCTTTTTAATAACCCAAACTGCAGGGTAGTCTGACTATTAGACAAGCCGTTCTTTTGAATTCTCTCTACAATGTGTATAGACATGATAAAAAAAACAATTCTCATTAAAGCTGCCAATGCTGTCTCAAAAGCAGGTGGTTTAAAATGTTTCCCATACAAAGCCAAACACATTTCTTGTGCATTACACACTGCTTAATAGGGAGTGTAAGATTACACTGCTATGTTGTGTATAACACTGCATCTTAAATAATAGGATATTGTAAGTCGAGTTAGAAATATGTTTAACATGAATATGGAAGATATAATGATATGCACTGAGCAATTTTCAGAAGTGCTGGAACACAGCCTTGTGTGACAACCTCTGAGCTAAAGTAGTTGAAAATAGAATCTGGAATTTGAGATTATACAGTCTCTGATCCTAACTGATTATTTTTCTAGGATACTGTGCAGTCAGCATGTGGGTATATGAAAGATAAGATTTCTTATGTCCTGTGAGAACATTTATTGTTTATGTTATAAATTAAGGATGGTAGGGATTGAGTGCATTCATCATGCAATTTCATTTTTCACTAGAGTAAGTAGTTCATAAGGAAAGCAGGATTGATCTGAAGTAAAAATTGTGATATGCAGCTCCATCCCTAAACTGGGAACTGTCTGTTCGTATCCATTTCCAAATCAGTTTTGAAAAAAATCCCACTGAGGTCCAGTTATACTTCTCTGCAAATTCAGAGTTTGCCATTCAGCTCTGTAGGAGCAGGCTTTGGTCCTTCCATGTTGATGCGAACATTTAGCTCTGTAGGTGTTTTTCGTCAGCTGCCAGAAAGTTGTGGAATAAGAAAACCATATAAAGTCTGGTAATTCAGGTTGTCATGAATAAGCACAGTAATTCATGTTGTCCTTACAAATATATTCCAGTTGCCTCAATGTTTTCATTGGAATTTGTATCTTAAAATGAACAAAAAATGTTATGTATGTAGTATAATCTGCTTTTAATGAAATAAAACGCATTTGGCTTTTCAGTATGCCTGTCTGTCTTAATTTCACTGTCTTCTGCTTTGAGAAATAATTACTTTCATTTTGATAAATCAACTTGCGCAAACAAGGTGAAAATTGATTTTGAGCTGATTAAGTTAAATAAAATATTAACATAAACACATGTAATGTAGCCTGGCAGCACATTGCTTATTCTCAAAAAGGTGAATTTTAAAAATGTATTTTCTGTGAGTCCTGTTTCTTCTGAAAAATATCTATAAATTCAACAGGTGACATTATAGATAATCCAGTAATCAGTGTTTCACCCGCCATTTCATGGACCCATAAACTACTGCAATTTTACTGACATGACTCTAGCAACTATTAATGTATGTAAATAACTTGTGAAACATCTAGTTATCACTCTGCTCATATTAGCTCTTTCATACTAATGATTTATTTTCATTTTCTCCAGGATATAGACCTGCGGCTAACTGGATTTGATTTATAAGAGGGGATTCTGCAGTAAATGGCTGCTCTCTTCATATTGCTGCTATGGAAAACAGAATTGTCGATAGGATGTAGTCTGATAAATAGTGCTGAGTGAAGATGCAGCTTCAATAAGTGTGAAATCAATGGAAGATACTTACCGCATGAAAAGCCTTTTGAGATTTTTCTGACAGGCGCCTATTTAGGAAACTTGATCCGTTTCCTTCGGTTGCCCTGTTTTTACACCAGTGGATACAAATCAGATCTCTTCACTGTAGTTACACACCTCATGTGGGACCATGGCCTTTCCAAGATCCATGTGGCTGAACTGTGTCTGGAGAGTGATGATGGTCCGCCTGGTACACATGGGATTGAATGCCACTTTTGCGTTTTGTATACTTGGATTTTTGCTTCACGCTGCAGCTGTGTCCTCCCAAAAATTGGATGATACCAACCCAGTGGTGACCACCAACTTTGGCAAGATAAGAGGGATTAAGAAGGAACTTAATAATGAGATTTTGGGGCCCGTTATTCAGTTTCTTGGGGTTCCGTATGCTGCCCCTCCAACAGGGGAGCGCCGCTTTCAACCTCCTGAGCCTCCGTCTCCCTGGGCAGATATCAAAAATACCACCCAGTTTGCTCCAGTGTGCCCCCAGAACATTATAGAAGGCAGGTTGCCTGAAGTCATGCTTCCCGTGTGGTTTACTAATAACTTGGATGTAGTTTCCACCTATGTACAAGATCAGAATGAAGACTGCCTCTATTTAAATATCTATGTCCCAACCGAGGATGGTGAGTTAATAGCAGGCAAAACAGGGAGATCTCTTTATTTTCCTGTTCTACGTTCTAACAATATTAATTCACGTGTTCTGGTAGCATGCATGGCTTTCTCTGTTTGCATGTTGGCATATTACACGTCCGCATGCTGCTTTTCTGTGTTACACATCTGTCCTTGAGCTTTTTTTTGTGTTTTGTTTTGGTTTTTTGTTTTTGGTTTTTTTTTTCTTTCTTTCTGTCTATGCTCATTTTTTTCTTTCTCCCACAGCACGTGTATTTTTTTTTAGGTCAAAGTTGGTACCTAATTTTCATTGCCACCCAACTGACTTCTGGGAAGATGCATCAACATCTTATCCATTGCATGTGCAGGCACAACAAGTTGAGAATCTTCCGCACCTAATAAAGCAGGTCATACTTAAGTTAGATAGTGGTGTTGCATGCTCCTACTGTCTGTGATGGAGCTCCATGTTATTTTCTAGTCTTCTATTCATTTTTCAGTCAAAAGAATATCCAAGGAATGTGCCAGAAAACCCGGCAAGAAAATTTGTAGAAAAGGAGGTATGTATAAAGTGGACAAAAAAAAAAAAAAAAAATGGGGGAAAGAGCGAAACCTTGCAAAGGAAGGAGGAGTAATACAGCTGAAAGAGGCTGATTTCCTGATGCTGTGAAGTGAACTGGTAGGGACTAGCTTGTCCTGACCAAGCCAGAAAGGTGTTTAAAGAGAGGACCTTGTAAAGTAGATGAGAAGATAACGTTTGTAAAGCCTGAACTCACCTGCAGCTGATCGCCTCTCTTCCACTGTCTCATGCTGACCTTGTTGGCCTCGTCTCTCTTGGCCTTGTGGTTTAGAGGGGTGTTTATTGCTCATACGTAGGTACAGCATGTTGTCTATACCTGCCCAGGAGGTAGCTTTTACCGTTGAAGTTGCTGGCCTGGCTCCACAGCTCCATATTGCAGTGGTTGTACGGCTTAATGGCTATGACGTATGATCGCCAAAGCGGGGCTGAAAATCTGCCTTGACTTTGTACATGATGCACCCTGTTTCCTTGGAACAGAGTTAACTTTCTTGAAACATAGATATGAAACACTTTTTCTCGTTTACCCGCTTCTCGAAGTGAACGTTGGTTTCCTTTATGAGGTGATTACAGCTCTCTTTGTAAAGCCGAAAGTCTCTTAATGGGGGTGTAGGAAAATGTTAAAATATTGTGACATGGTACTTGGGAAAGTAGGCTGCTTTTGGAAGCTTTGGAAACTTGGCTTCTCTGCTTCTTGTGTTCGATTGGATAGGAGAATTTGCAGATTTCTTTGTGAACATTTGCAGATTCCCAAAGCAATTGATATGTGATACAGAAGGTGTATTTTGGTTCTGATTTAAAGGAGGTATTTGGTACTAGTTCGAAGTACAAATTTTATAGAAATTTTGTTTTATAACAAATTTTTTTTCTTTATTATTTTCTTTAATGTGTTATTTGGTAGCTGGACTACGTTTGAATCTATACTGCTTTTTAGGATAAGCAAAGAGTAGCATGGACATACATGGTTGCCTATTAGCTGTAATCCACTTTTTTTGTTTCAGTTGTTACGTGTCCCTGTTATTCCCAAACTGATACATTTTAGGGGAAGCATCAGAGCAGATTTTTCAGAGTTGTGCAAAGTTAAACTCTATAAACTCTCTCTGTATTAGGTTTTTAAGGTGATATATAGGCATCAAAATTAAGGTGGCCTTATTTTCCAAGGTTTTTGCTCTTGCAGGTCTTACTGACTGTTAGTTGTAGCTAGTTGTTAATTATTAATTGTTAATTGTAGTTGCTCAATGGATGCTTCTTTAGATGTCTAAATCCACTTTCAGTGACTCGAGGCAATTTGTTTTTAAAGTTTCAGGCTTTCAGGCACTTCTAACTTTTTCTATTAGGGAATTTTTGCTCAGTGCTGTAAAAATACATTTATTTAAACTGGATTCCCAAAGTTGGAAACAAGGATAATCGGGGTACTGTGGGCAACGTCACTTCTTCCCACATCATTCAAGTTAGAATTAACTGTTGTCATTTATATGCATTCAATTAATGTGCAGTGCTGCAGCAGTTATTACGCAGTTCATCAAGCGTGTGTAATTAGCTGAGCAACTTTCACTTCCTATCACCCAGACGCTGATTCACAAAGTCATAAATAAAGATGCAGATCTCCATCATTGTTCCCGGAAAGCATCTTTTCCTATGAGAGAATATTAAAAAAAAAAAAAAATCAGAAAAATAGCAAAAATAAAGGGATGGAGAGCCCAATAGATGAGAAATTCATGTTTATTGTCCTGTGAGCCTGAAGAAGAATAGGGAGAGTTATTTGAAATTCAGTAGGTACCTTTCCAGTTAAATTCTTCGCACGCACAGCACAATAAAAAAGCAGCAAAACCCCACATTTTCCTGTAGACAAGTGCAGAGAAGTCCTGAATACCTTCAGCCTGGCAGCTGGCACAGCTGCAGTGATCTCTTTTCTCTGAGTAACTCATGCTCTACTCACCTGGATATAACCTGAGGTTATACTTGGATTGTCCCCATCCCTGGTCGTAACAGGAATCCTGCTGTAGAACAAGTTGCAGTAGAGTCACGGCAGCAGCAGTTTGGAAATAGCATTGGTTTTGTCTGAGAAAGAAGAAAGGCTCAATATTCTCTCCTCTGATGGATTTTTAGGTTGCAGTCATTTTGTTACATTTAATGATGAAAATCACTGGAAAGAGAAAATATGAAAATTAGAGGCAGACTCTTACATCATTGTTTTATTTATAAAGGATATAGAACTTCAAGTGACTGAACCAACAACCGTATACTGTTGCATATATGGTTTGATTCTTTCTTATTACATCAAATAGATTGAGTTAGGTAAATAAGTTAGTATCTACACTTAATTGTCAGTTGAGGAACATGGCAAAGTGCAAAATTTTGAAGAACCTGGAGTAATCTGATGAAGACAGATGCAGAAATGAAAGGAATTCTATCTGTGAGTCATGCTGGAGATTGTAACGGGTATTATAACCATTACCACTGGGTTGGTGGGACCTGCACACTGCAGAGACTACCAAAGGATAAAAAGGAACGAGACAGTATTGCATGCTTTTTGCTAAATATGGATGTCTATATTTCACTGTGCTTCATCTTCAATGTTACTGATTCAACAGATAAAGAAAGCTCTTCTGTTTTTGTGCCTTCTGCTTCAGTCACATGAAGGTCGGAGGTGACTCCATTATGGGTGTATGTGCAAGCAGAACCCTCTCTCTTTGCTGGTTTGAGGCTGGTTTGAAAAAATCTCTGCAAAACCATCTCATCAATTTCGTGTTGTTCTTTTAGAGGCTAGACTCCATAATTCTAAATTTTAATAGAACCTAAGTAATATTGTAGGTAACACCCTTTTACTGACTGATATTAATTATGTTGTTGATTATGTGGTATTTCCTGAATTCCCTGACAAACTTTTGCATTGTTTCTAGGGAATATGTGAATTGGTTTGCACTCTCTTAGGTATTTCAGGTCTCTATTGTGTCAAAACACAAATATTTCACTTGTGATCCAGAATGACAGGGTAACTTATTGTTATTAATATTAGAAGGACTGTACATCCAGCTGTAGCTACGTGCCTGTGGAGTTTTTGATACTCTATATTAATTTCTTTGCATTGCAACAGTTTGCACCTACTTTAATAACAACATAAAGAAAATGTGAAAATTATCACTAATATGACTGCTAGAAGAAGTGCCAGGCATTGCGTGTTGTGCACTTGGGATGATGCTTTGCTCTTTCTTACAGATTTGAAATAAAGCCTTCATATTGCCTGAAGGTGTTGGAATGTGAAAAGATGGAGGTGGAGCTTTTGTAGAGAATATGATACGTATTCAATGTCATGGAAGTAGGGCCATGCAGTTTGGGATACATTAGCATTTGTGGGAGAATTGGGAGCAGAATAAGGAAGGAAATCACTTGATCCTTACTTTTATGTTTAGGAATTATCAGCGGCTGAGAGACCGCCCAAGATCAGTGATTTCTGCACATGTGGATTCTGTTTCTTATTCTAGTCGGTGCAGTGAATAAATTTTAAATGCAAAGAATCATGATCTGAACTACCTCATTTGAGAGTGTAGGATTAGACAGCTCTATTAATATTTATGCCTCCTAATGGGCTACTTGATTTTCAGAGCAAAGCTCCCAACACCGTACTTTCTGGGTTATGGCTGTGGTTACTATGGACCTGTAGGAACATATATGCTTACCTACAGATACATTTTTGGAAACGAAACACAATTGTTTTCAATTGGAACATTTTTCAATTGAAACATCCTACTGTTTCCAATTGTTTTCGATAGAGAATATGTTACATGAGTTGTGATTCCTAAATGGCACCGATAACTTTAAGGCTTTTAAGCTTAGTGGTATGAAATATTTTTTAGAAATCTAAGCAGAAACGTAAAAAAGCCCCATTTAGCATCTTACTCTCTGTTTCTGTCGGGTTTTTGTTCCAACACTCCTATCCTAGAACTGTTTGCTTCCCATCAAATGTTGGAAAAGAGGAATTAATGCAACATGTGCAATTCCTATGGATTTAATTAAGTGGAGTTTCTGTGTACCTGTTTCAGCTCCGCAATCAACCTGAAAAGGACAAGCTGAGACCTGTTAAAATATTTATTTCCACTGGCAAAATTTCAGTTTTCAATTTCAATCGATTACCAGATTCTTTTTTTCTAAATATGTCATGTAGAAAACAATATCAAAGTAATGGACTGGTAGATGATGCAGTGTCAAAAAAAAATCAGTAGTATTCTTTCTCTTTGACTGTATGAATGAGAAGTATGAAATCTAAGGTGTGAGCCTCCATCACTGCAGACTGAGCCATGTCAAAATGTGTTGCTTTGCCAGGAGGCCAAGAAAACACTTTTTAGGCCATTACCAGGGCTTGCGGTGACTTGAGGGTAAGAGTCAAAGCCCTCAGCTCTACCTTAGTGCATATTTTGGTGTTTATCAACCGTTACAAAGGGTGTGTATCTTCATTAGGCCACTTTGAAAACTTGCAATGAATTATTTGCCTGTCGTGTGTCGGTGTCAGTAGTTGCCTGCACACGTTTGAAGTTCTGCCCCCATTCTCCCTCGCTGGCTCCTGGCTGAGGAGCCCTCATCTTCATTCTGGCCTCGTGAGGCCAAAATTCATCCCTGTGGTATCAGCAGGCACAAGTGTAGTCCTTAATCCTGAACTCCAGTGCTATGCACTAAGACACCAAGCCTCTTCTATTTTTCTACTCCTTTTTGAAGCACTGTATACCTGTTTTTCCGTTCCTCAGATACCACCGCAGCGTTTCCTATTATACTGGTAATACATGGAAGAAGATAATGAAGCAAACATTGTCTTGTACAGACCTTTTCATCCTTTCACAATCTAAAGCTGTTAGTGTCAGTTAGCAGCGGTTTTCAAAGATGTGCAGTAGGTTTATGTCATATTTGAAATAAAATGCTTAAACTCTGATGTACTTTCTCCCGTCCTCTTTCTGGGTGAGCCACTGCTTGACAATGGGAGACTTTGCAGTCTGCATTTTAAGGCTCTAGTCATCTTAAATGCCATCAACACTGGTCTAAGTCCTCTCTAAATATCTGGTTCTTCAGGCTCTGAGGTCTTGCTGACCATGCTCCGCTGTCATTGTTTTGTTCATGTACCTTGACAGTGCTTGTAGCTCCTGCAGGTCTTAAATTCTGATCTAATTCCATTCCTTGTCCATTATTTTACTGCTTGCTTTTCATTTTCTACATTCTCCCCCACACAGGCTTTAAAATAGTACTGTTACCCTAATAATACTAAGTCAGATAAAATGTTTCTGCTTCTTCCCTTGGCCTTTCTTGGGTTGGACCAGTTGTACTCAGTAAACAACTGTGAGATGGTTTTCCTCTCAATTGGCTACTTTCTAATTTACCATTTAAAGCCAGTATGGAAAAATATTATAAAAAAATAGCTACATAAATATATTTGTACATTTTCAGGAGGAATATTTGAGTAACTGGTATGACTTTTGGGTAACTCTTATTTTCTCCTTGCCATTTTTTGTAATTTTTTTCCCTGTGTTGTATTATTATTCCTTTGCTTCTCGGAGTGTTCATGCTCTTCATTTCTTTGTTTCCTTAAAATACACATGGATACAAATATTTATAGTATTCTTTGCATAATTTTTGAAGCCTGAAATATGATGCTTACGTGTGTCAAAACATTCTTAAGGATCATCTCAATTATGATGTTAATAATCTGCTTATAACTTGAATATTGCTCCAGTATAAATTCTTTTCACTTATAATTCTTTAGCCCTCTGCATTTGTACTTACTTTATGTTGTCAAATTTACATTTCTTCTCTATTTTGATATGTATAGTATTATTAATGATACTCTGCATTCAGAACCCATCTGCTTTAACGAGTTTAACATAAATGAGATTTGTTTTTGGGATATCAAACCATTTCCTTCTATTTTAATATTAATATATCTTATTTTACTTTCTCATTCTTGCAATAAGGAAGATTTATCCTAAAAAGAAGCAGCACTGAACAAGGCTAAGGGAGGTTGGACAAAGCTGACTTTAAGCCATGTTTGCGCTTACGTTGGAAGACTTTGCAGAGTGGTCCCTGAAATCAGAGCTGCTCGAGTGACTGCAGAAATTGCAAGACCCATGGAAAAGGCACAGTGCAGGTGCTGCAGCTGATTTTCCTTCCCAGAGTTTTGCCATTAAACATTTTCAAACATTACAGCAGCAACAGTAAATCATGTTGCTAATTCCTCTGCTGTGGGAGTTCTTTTACATCCTTTTACGCTATCAGAGCAGTAATCAGAACCTGCCCTGAGATATTCTTTTCATTGAGGGTGGCTTTTGCCTTTCCTATTCATACTAATAGTCCAGTAAATGCATAGGAAGTTCAATCTTAGGAATGCATTTGATGAGAAGGAGAATGGCTAAAAATTTTCTAGTTCTTCAGCTGCTAAAGCTCTGGAAGGAGTTCCTTTATTGAAACACCCTTGCCTCGTAAAGGTCTGTCCACCAAGGGGGATGGAGAGAGAATAAATCTGCAGGGTTTCTGTGTTAGGAGGGGTATAGCAGCAGATTCAACCAAAAATTGGAACACAGTTTGAGTGCTGTTGTGGGTGCTATTCGCATCTTCTTACTTTCAACGGTCATTTACAATTTGATGTCTTGTGAGATGCTGATTTATCACATAGGATTATTAGGTTTGGGATATATTAATGTCATTGGGTTTGGATCAGACCCTGCAGGAGCAAAGTATTGAGGTATCTTAGTATGATTTAAGAGTTATTTAAATAATTTTTATTTTTATATCATGTTATAATATGTCAAAAATCATATATATGGTGTATATATACATTTAGAGAGAGATTATCTAGTAAGGCAAAATCTATAAGAGAAAGACAGTCACTTCTTATTTGTATTTGTTTTCTGGCAAGCTTCCATTCGTTAAATTTCACCCTTTTTGTAAAGGCCTTCTTTAATTATTAGCTGAAAATCAGGTATTTATGTAATTACCATAATTATATCTACACATCTAGTGTACTTGCAATTATTTCATTAAAAATTGTAATTATTATACAATTATAGGGGATAATGACGTCCTTGTAACATGTTGCAGAAGCCCTAATTAAATGGTGGCATACATGAATTGGAAGTGATTTTGAAGTTTTGAATATTGTTTTATCAGAAATATCAGAAGTGATTCATCCCCATTTTGAACTGGCAGTAAAACCCCTCCGAAGTTATTTTGAGAAAAGATTTCACAGAGCTCATGGAAAAGGATTTGTCTCTATTGCCTTTCTGTCTTTACTTTCTGTTCTCTATATTCTTACACCTAAAAACTGCCTGCAGATTTTTAATGGAAGTGTGCATTGTGTAAGGAGAAGATTGCACAGCTTGCTGAATCCTTCTGGAAGGCTCAGCCCAGAGCAAATAGGATCTATGTGGAGGCACAGCCTGTACTGAGGCACCCTTCTTCTATACTGGGGGGAAAAACCTATCCAACAGTTGGTTCAAGATGATGAAAAAGCTCCGCTAAATATAAGGAGGTTTTCACTATGTGCTGAGTTATGAGTTATTATGTGCCCAATTTCCATCATCTGCTTATAGATTGGAATGTCCAAATAGTGCAGGTTCAGGTGTTGGGGACAGAGAGACAAAATGCCTCCTGTAGCACTGGTTCTTGTGATGCTCCAAGCACAGGAGGTGGACAGGGCAGCGTGGGTACAGAGAAACCCTATGGAGCATCTCCCTTCCTCTCCCCCGGAGTGGGTGGGGAATGACAGGCAAGGATAACATATGCCAGGCTCTACCAAAACCTCAGGATCACAGATTTCTCATCCTCTTTCATGTCAACTTTCTGTAGTGTACAGATGATCTCTCTTCTCTCCCGTCACTTAATTTTAAAAGTCATTGAAAATGGCAGTAAGGCATTTATAATTTTTACACTTATTTTATCATTCTGGGTTTTTTTTTTCCTTAAATCTGATATAGAGTGTTCTTAAGCCATGGCTGTATAACGGAGCACTGGTGACTGGCAACCATGCAGCCACCCTTACCATGCCATCCTCCTTGGTTTTGCTTCTAAAGACAGCACCCCGCTGTCAGGCAGAGGCTCTGGGCAGGATGGAGCTCTGTATGGACCAGCTGGAGGGGCCTCCCATCTCTCTTGCACCCAGTTCCCAACCTCCCACCTACCAGCTGGGGCTCCTCCTCCAGTCTTTGCTCCCGGTTTTGTTAGGGGAATGACTCACACACGTTTCTTCCCAGATACTTTGGATGCATTCAGGCAGGTTGGACAAACCTTCTGTTTAATTAATTTAATTCACCTCAGCTCATTTTTGCTCAAGCCTGATTAAAGGGGGGTTTGCAGGATTTACTCCAAGGCAGAATTTTAGCATCCCACAAAAGGATGAGGACAAAGCTCCAAGAGGCAGGAGAGCCTGGAGGTAGCAATAATGTCTTACCGTGCCCCAAGCTGAAGAAAGACCATCCATCCATGGCCTGGAGAAGAGCTCCCTGGTTCTACCATCTCATGTCAAGGTTCCTTGCTGAGGAGCCAACATAAGAACTGATTTGCTTGCATGGTTGGGGTGGTTTTCTAAGGACTTGCTGCCCTTTAGCCATATGCTGAGCACCACCATTGATGTCAACCTCCCTTTCAGTGCCCTGGCAGGGATTTTTTTCAGTTTCTGCCAACATTACTCTTTGCTTTTCAGTCTTTAATACCTAAGTATTAATGTAGTGAACAGGCAAACAGAACATACCACTCACCAGCTGGATTTAGCTGAACCAATGAGAATTTAGTCTCTGAGAATCCTCATTCCCAAAGCAATAATTTTAAGATGGACCCAGTGGTAAGGGAGTATGGAACATACATTTATCTATGTATCTGTGTATACATATGCAGCCATAAACAGATTTGAAAGCTCAAAGGAAAGCTAGTACAATGTGTCTTACTTGATTGCAAAATTGATATTGATTCATATGTTTTCCTATTTATTTTCAAGTGCCAAAAAGAATGTGGAGGTTTTTTTTAAAATCTGAACTTAACTTGCTGAAGGCCAGATCTAAGATACATATGTGAGCCAAATGGATATTACAGATGATTTTGCACATTTACCTACTCCAAGACTGCTTTTGATAATGATAGTGCCCCATGATCTAAATAGCACTTTGGACCCGTGAAATATTCCTGTAGATGGCTGTTGTACAGACAGGGTTACTCCGGGAAATTTCATAAGAAATTCATCAGGCTGTAAGCCTAGGTTTAAAAATCTTAGTCCTTTCCCTGTTTCTCTACAATGTTCAACTCTGACAAAGTACCCCTCCGTTTGAATCAATTAACTGCTGTGCTACGTGGAACGGGAAAGAGAATTAAGTTTGTTTTCTACACTTTTCAGTCATTAACTGAGCCGTTCTTTAATGACGAATGGATTACTTTTGCTGGAAACAATAACTTTTGAAACAAAAACTAATTGCTATACTTAAGTGCCAAAGCACCTGCTGTCTTTTTTAATATGAAGTCTCCGTAGATGTAGTTGCACATTAAGGAAGAAACAAAAGATGCATTGATTGTCTTTGCTTTAAAGTGCCATGAAACCCTTGAGTCACTGGCAATTCTTGCAGTGCTGCACTTGCAGTTCTTTAAGTATTGAAGGTATTATGTGCCCAACGGCGTATTATGATGGTGAGACACTGGCCCAGGTTGCCCAGGGAGGGGGCAACCACAGCTGGTGTCCCAAGGCCAGGCTGGATGGGGCTTTGAGCAACCTGGTCTGGTGGGAAGTGTCCCTGCCCAAGCCAAGGGGGTGGGAACCAGATGATCTTTAAGGTTCCTTCCAACCCAAACCATCCTATGATTCTGTGATGCCAGATGATGGGAAATGGGTGCTTGAGTTTTATAGGGACGTGGGTGATTGCTGAAGAGGGCACAGCAAAATTGCTTTCCCCACCCCCCTCTCCCCTCCCATCCTGAGCCTGGGCCCGTTAGCCGAAATCCCTCACCTCCCCTTCTGCCCGCGTTATCGTCCATGTCGTTCACACGTGGAAGAGAACATTTCAACTGTGAAACGCTCATGTGTTTTTGACCGGCTGATTTTGTTTCTGTACCTGACGTCCTTGAGAGATGGCTGCCGAGATGTGGCCGGGCAGGAGAGGGCCGTTGGCTCGCCGGGGTGAGCCCGGAGACGGGAGAGGAGCTGAAAGAGACAGGAAGGGGATTTGACAGCAAAGGCGGCTCCTGACACAGGCGCCGGAGCAGGTGTACGCTGCCAGGAGATGTGCAAACCGAGCAGAGAAATAGGATTAAAAGGCTCTTTCCCTCTAGGCAAAATAAGACCCAGAAGAAGGCAACGCACAATTCCACCCCGCAGTTTTCAGTGGCAGAAACTATTTTTCTCTCCGGAGTTTGCTAACATATATTAGTTGCTGTTTTCCTGCCCAGAGCTTTGACATGCTCAACTACAAGCTCGTTTGGCAGAGGATCAGCACAGCAAACGAGCAGCAGTCTGACGAGAGAGGAAGAAACAAAAGATTTTCCAGGAGTGCTCCGAATCCCCTTCCACACTCGGCGTTGGTGTGGTGTACGGGGTCTGGCTGTCACCCCTTGGGGAAGGAATTGGGCATCTCTTAGGGGACATGTCACCGAGGAGCTTTGACCTGAGGTAGAGTAAACGTGAGGCCTTAATATTGCTCCATTAAAAATAGATCAACTCAGCAGTGAGTCGAATTTTGGCCTGTTGTTTGAATTACGAATATTCTTCTAAACACTGTCACTTCCTTAAAGAAATCCTGTGGTTTCTTTTGAATTTTAAGTGACTTTGGATTGAAATTCTGTGTAAGTGATTATCTGGCTGAGTGAATACTGTTGTTATTATTAGCAATTTTGGGTGTTAACCTCTTCACTGCTGAAATCTCTCCATGAAACACGCCATTGTACCAGCACTCGGGAACTAGAAAGGTTAAGAAGCCATTGAAACACATTCAGGAAATGTCATAATTTTCAGGCTGATGAAGTGCTAGCCTGGAAGAGAACAAAAGCCTGATAATAATAATTACATTTACTTTATGCTTGCGAGAAAGACAATTTGAAGGAGAGCGGGCCACAGCCAGCAGCTCATTTTTGGTTCTGCCCCCATCAGTTATGTCACATTCCTGCTTTATTTCTGTCACCCCAGAAATGTGCTGTTTAAATGGAGCTTGGTTGCAGAGGGATGATTTGACATAAAGCCAAATAGCCCTTTCCAGTCATTCTGGACCCCTGGCTAAGCAGCATCTGGCCCTCTCCCCCCGGTGAACTTGTGTGACTCTATTTCAAGTATGGATTTAGTTATTAAATCTGGAGATAAAGTATGGATCTGTTCCACTAATCAGATACTACAGTGATTAGAGCCATAGAAGTACTTGGAGAGATCAATTAGATTAGATTATCAAATCATTATAAGCAAACTCGTAAAGACAAAGCAATAGAAAGTAATCTTGTGTCACTGTATTTCTTTAGAGAATATTTATACCCTCTTATTGTTTGTTTGCTCTGGTTTATTTACACGTGTTAAGAACACAGCGGCACTGAGCCTCGCGCTCAGAATTGGGCTGAAGGACAGAATAAACCATTTTCTACAGTAAAACTGTCTCTGCGACGCTGGTCGTAGGGTAAAATGCATTATTGCTTGTACTCCAGGTGAAAAAATACATGCCCATGGAAATCTTACTTTTTATAAAGCGAGCAGTTTCTTGAGGGAGCTC
>BJBW01005319.1:0-90654 GCA_004320125.1 Scolopax mira | reverse complement strand
GTGAGGTGTCTGGAGAACGTGTCTTATGAGGGAGCTGGGGGTGTTCAGCCTGGAGAAAAGGAGACTGAGGGGAGACCTCACTCTCTCCAACTCCCTGAAAGGAGGGTGTAGTGAGACAAAGGTTGGTCTCATCTCTTCTCCCAAGTCCCAGGCGATGGGACAAGAGGAAACGACCTCAAGTTGTGCCAGGGGAGGTTCAGATTGGATATTAAGAAAAATGTTTACATTCAAAGGGTTATTAAGCCTTGGAATGGGCTGCCATGGGAAGTGGTTGAGGCACCATCCCTGGGGGTATTTAAAAGACAAGTTGACATAGCACTCAGTGACGTGGTTAGTGATGGTCTTTATCAGTGTTAGGTTGATGGTTGGACTAGATGATCCTAAAGGTCCCTTCCAACCTGGATAATTCTATGATTTATAGATGACATGAGATGACGTAGGAGCCCAGCATGTGTTTTTGGTACTCTCTGACACATGGCAAATGCTCTGCCATGCTCATAGGTGCTTCTCTTGTGGATGAAAGTCTTATCTGACCAACTTTTTCCTATAGGTTCTGCAAATCACTGGCAAATTATAACAATCCTGTCACCTCCACCGTCTGAACAGTTAAAAGGAAACTCCAGCAGCTTTGAAAAATGTGATTTTATCACATTAGCTCTGTAGAAACGTCAGGGAGGGCAAAAAGGTTCTTTTCCTTAATTATCCAAAGCACCAACCTGAAGATTCAAAGTGCTTTAATTATAATCATCTCCAAAATCTCTATGCAAGACTGGAAAGATGCTTTTCACATTTCTAATGGATTTTGAAGATGACATTTCTTTGTAGATGACCACCACCTAGTTACCAACAGTACAGAGGAGATGACTTCTATCTGCTGTTAAAAATGGGGATTCTACAGCAACAAAAAGGGAAGATGAATATTACACAATTACATGGAGAAGCTACTGGAGGCTGATGGGCACAGAATTTTTATCATAAAAATGAAAGTTTTGAGGATAAATTTATGTCAGCTTACAATAGATGTGTGAAAAATAGCTCCTATGAGAAAGCAAAATATATATACACAAACAAAATCTTTCTTGCCCCGGTGTCAAAACCCACAACTTTTTGTTATAAAATCTGAAAATGGCTGCTACTGTTTCCAAAAGATCTTTCCCTCTACTTTCCCCTCGTTACTGCTCAGTAAGTGAAAGATGTTGCAAACACTGTGGCAGAAGCAGCTACAGAACAGCCACAGAGTCTACACAGATCATCATGTGAGAAATTTCAGAGTCAACTGGCTTATAAAATAAGGATGCAAAAGCTTAAGTTGTACTTTAAAATGCTCACTCCCTATTCCTAATAATTCCCTTCCAAAGAGATAGGTGAGAGAGATCATGGAAATGAATTTATTTCAGTTCAAAACGACTGAGTTTTGCTGTTTCACTTAGGCTTGCGCAGTGCCTAACCACAAAGCTTTTCAGTGTTGCTGTTATTAACTTCTTTCATTAACTCAGATTCAAGAAATACATTTGTTTTTAGCAACAATAAAGGACCGCAGCCTTTAAAACGTCTGGGTATTTTAGCACTGCACAATTTCTGAATGCTAGATGAAAGAAATACAGGGATTTATCTGGTATGTTTACTGCCCTCTCTTCGGAAGAAAAGTGCTGCAGTACATTTTAATTTTCTGTTTATTTCCCTAAAACCCTCTATATAATTTCCGTTGGATGCAGTAAGAGCAAGAGCTGATTAGCTGCAGCTTCATGAAGCAGCTGAGAAACAAAGCATCTCGCTTAGGTCAAAGTCCCCAAGTGGACTTTATAGAAGAAATTGAGATGAGTTTGTAGAGCAGATTGTTTCTTCCCCAGCACTTTTATCAACCTCTCTTCAGGACCTGGCGGGTACCTCAGTTTGTTACAGGGTCATCTTTTATAGGGAGGAAGACCCATCAGGCTTAGGATGCTGGATGGTTGTAGACAGAAGAACACCTCAAATAACACAGAGCGGTGCGAGAAAACACCTACCATGAAAGGATCTGGTTGTATCCATACTGAAAATCTCTTTCCTGGCATTTCTGGACAGGATATGCCAATTGATTCTCATGGAAGTAGAGGACCTTTTTCAATTTGCCGAGGTCAGGGCGGAGGGCGGCGAGTTCAGCCAGGTTAAGCACTGAGCTTGCAAAGAGGATCCTGGAAAACAAGGAGAGCAGTGTTGACTGTGGGTGAGGCTGCTGGCAGGGGTCACCCCTTCCCCTTCTCAACCCCCTGCCTCCCCAAGAAAAACATCACCCCTATAGGGACACATCAATAGCTAAGTCTTAATACCATGTAGCAGCATTGGAAGTTTTGATCTCTTTAAAAAGCAGCTGCTAAGAACTCAACTAGAAAAGAGACCGAATCTCATTGGTCTTCCCAGCTCAGTTACAGAGAGATGCAAAATAAAAAAAAAAAAAAAAGCTGGATGGATTTTATTGAAAAAGGCAAGAAAAGCTGTATCTGAAGGACAAATGGAACAAAGATAAGGCTGACTAGGGAATACTTTGCTTGCCAGTTTCATTACACTTTACTTCTTTATGCAACCAACTACTGAAATTCAATATATGAGCAGGAATGGCACATGTTCATGTTATGACATAAACCCTTTTGATTTATGCAGTGTACTTATCTAGTATGGTCTCTTTTCCTTCTTTTTTTTTTTTTTCTTTCCCCTTCTGTTTTATTTTCACATTTTTATTAGGTATCCTCTATAATGAAATGTTGTTTCTACCCTTGCACCCCAGCTCTGCCACAGCACTCCCACTATTCCACAGTCCACAACACCGCACGCATCCTTCAATTATACAAAGCAGGCACAAACAGCACTAACAAGCTGCTGTTGTAGCCTCATACAACTTACCAGGCTCTCTGAAAATGAGTGTATTTAAATGTGTAATACAAAATCGTGACCCTAACTGTAACCGGTGGCAGATTTCCCTGCATTTCACCCCAAAAAAAAGTATGCGAGCATCATCTCCTGTCCCCTGGGTAGCCCTGCTTTCAGGCAGACTGTATCCTGAACCTGCAGAGAACCACACAGCTGTAGACACTTCTCATCATAAGGGATAAAAAAAACAAACTAAAATTGAGATCCAGTGCTTATTGAACATAAAACATTAAGCTTTAATAAACTAGTTCAACACAGCATGTTTGTGATCTTTTTTCTCTCTTTTTTTTTTTTTTTTTTTTTTGGTGTGTTTTCACCTTTCATTTTAGTGATTCACAATTGATTTATGCAATTTTTAATTCAGGTCATAGAATCATAGAATGGTTAGAGTTGGAAGGGACCTTAAAGATCATTGAGCTCTAACCCCCCTGCCCTGGGCAGTGACACCTCCCACCAGACCAGGTTTGCTCAAAGCAAAGATTTAAAAATCTTTCCTATGCTTATTCCTATTCTTCATCCTATTCTATTTTTCCATGGGTTTTCTGTTCAAGATTACTTCCAAACTGACATCACTAACATGAAAAACTTCTGATCTTGGCTGTCAACCTTAAAATTCAGATGAACTTCCCCAAACAGCCATATATATCCCAACATCACCTCTGCTAACGCACACCATTCCTAGATAATCTGTATCTACAGAACAAACACTTCCTAGAGCACAGATCCTGTATCCATCTTCATCAACCTGAGTCAATGCTAATCTGAAAGGCTTACCAAAGTACGAGATGAATGTTATTGCCTTGTTCATCAAATATTTGATCGTTCTAAAGGGACTGTCAAACAGAATGCCAATTAAGGAACGAGCTCGGGTTTATTATGAGCCATACCAAGAGGAAAAAAAAAATAGTTTTACACAAGTCATCACTTATTTGTCAAGAAGAGTAATAACCTTTGGACCTCCTAACGACCTGGGTGCAGACTGGAAGCAGAGGCAGGAAAACTTCCTGGGGGCAATGCGGTACCCCCGCGTGGGACACGGCCACGAGTTTAGCGCTAGAGCGACAAAGAAAAACACAAACAGGAGAAAACATACCCCAAATGTTACAAATATTATATGAAATGAAGTGGCTGCTGGGAAAAAAAATGTGGCTATTTCTGGATTGCATTGCAGTTTATCCTTCCTTTTCCTGATTTTTTTCAGAAAATCTCTTTTTGGGGATGAGTTAGGAAGAAAACAGACTTGATTCAGGATGGCAAAATGAAGTCTCTTTATTCAAATGCAGATAGGAAAAAAAGAGGTGGCACATTGGGATGGAAAACATGGGAAGCAGTAAGACACAGAGGTGAGAATGGGAAGAGAAGACAGTGGGGGTGCCAAGGTTAACATGATGCCTGGAGAGAAAAACGGGGAGCACGGCGAGAAATTAAATTCTAGATTTAAGCCTGGACAAAACCACGTAGCTCTGAAATGTCTGAACTCTCTCAGATGGACAAAGGAATAACTAGAAGAGGAATATGAAAAAAAACCCCACCCTGTTATATCCACAGGAAAGGAAAATAATGTTTGCAGTACCTACTTCGACAAAGCGAAGGATTCAAGAGCATCATTAAAGAGCCAGAGGCTGGCTTCTAGGAAGGCAAGAAAGGCCAAAAATTGGAAAGCCAGAGGTAGATCCAAATTTTCTCCACTGTAAATGGGAAGGGATAAGACTCCATTAACAAGATTGCTTATCCCTGCCCAGCCCATCAATAAATCAGCTTCAAGAGGAAACTGTTGCGATTACCAGCACATTCAGATTTAAAGTCTGAAATGACACAGCTTATGTTTCTTACAGAAAAAAAAAAAAAATTAAAAGAAAAGAAAAAAACATTTATGTGACAATATTATTAGAGAACACCCTCCTGAATTTGCTTGCTTTACTCCACAGCATTGCCAGAATGCAACCCAAGAAACAAGATGTTCTTAGACGTGTTTCTTTACCGGAATAAAAGCCGCTAACTAACAGCAAAAACCAATTTTTCCAGCATTATAAAGTGGAATTATAAGCTGAAATAACACCTGACAGCACGAGTCCTCGTGGACGTGCCCATCCAGCAGCCATACAGGGGGCTGCTGGACTCACACAGGGCACCGGAGGATACGCTGGAGTGTATTTCCACTTAACACCTCTCACAAGGGGAAGGAAGGAAAGTTTATTATAATGTAACAGGCGACATAAATATATGTCAGTTGTCATTTCGAGTGACATCAACTTTCATTTTACCTCAGGTTATTATTTAAGTAATAAATCCTAACAAGGTGAGCTTTATCATCCCAGGGAGTGTATCTGGGAGGTAGAGACACAAGGTGATGGCAAGAACGCTCGAAACATGATAATTCCTGACAGCTGCTGCTTGAGCACAAGTTAAATTGAACAGTTTATCTCAGCATAAAGATGTTATAAGGTTTTATGTTTAATTTAAAAAAATTAACATAAAACCCAGAGAAAGCAGAGTTAGGCAATCTTTCACAAACATGACATACTACAATCACTGTATAAGCTGGATTAGTACTTATTACCATGCTACTAGAGAATTAAGCTGTTTTTAGACCACCAAAGAGCTTTAAATTGCAACTTTTGTCTCTGTAAGAGAAACCTATATTTAAAACGTCTGCTAAATTCAAATTAACAGCTACATCATTAACTTACCATCTCACAACTCCCCCCCCAACATTTCAACTGCTATTATGGTATTCTTATCTAGACCTATCGACGCTACAGCATATAATATATACAGTGCTCTTCAATAAATATAGTGTGGGAATCCTCACAAAACCCACGCTGAAGGTGACATTACGAATGCTGCTGCCCTAGCTCTCCTCTCCAAAATATCCCCCCAAAGTCTCTTTTTTTTTTTTTTTTTTTTTTCTGTGTTACAAATGACCTTCCTCCACGTAGAGCCTGGCCATCGTGCCGGCAGTGGCCCCACCACCCTGGAGGCTGGCCAGGTTTCAGGGCCACCCCCCCCAACGAGGCTCTGGTCTTATGCTAAGCTTGTGCTTAATCTGGATCGCTTAATAGTCCCTCTGACTTCTGAGGAACTACTTAGGTGAATTAAGTTAAGCGTGTGCTTTAATTCACACCAACATTCACGGGAGGGAAGCTGAGCCTGCCTGCAGGTTCAGAGCCTCAGTGTATCCAGAGAACCCTCTGACCTTTGCTATTGCCTTTCCTGTTATTTTAAGCTGAAGAACTGAAAAAAATCAGTAAAATAGAAAAGCATGTATTTTTTAATTATCAGCACTCAAAACAACTAATCTAAGTTTCCATTTATATCGAGCAAATTATAAACGCAAAGGTGCTAAAGAATTTTTATTTAGCTTTATAAATCTTCTTTGTGTCATGTAACCGTGATTTACTCTTTTACGGCACTGCCCTAAATCTTTCAATTAAATTCCCATGCAACTTAACTAAAACCACATTTTGCCTTCCCCTGGGGAGACCACACAGGGCATATTTATGTATCTGTGGATGGGGAGGCTGAACTCTCCAATTCACCCGGCTTACAGCACAAAGTGAGTTTAAAACAGCACCTGATTTGGGCTGGAATATTCCCTCTGTCCAGCAGCAGCTCTGCCAGCACGAAGGACCGACAGCCACGGCCACCGGTCACATCCCAGCAGAGGAAAAAAGAGGATCACTGAGGGTATGATCCTACACAGCAAATAAATTCCAAGATCACAAATCTCTGCTGCAAAACAACTACATTCACACTAAAATGAGTTTATGATTGAAGATCTGGCCATACAAAAGAGAAGTACAAGCGCTCCTCATTTTGCAGGTGCAGTATTACAATAAATCAGAGTTAGATTTGCATATTGTTACAAATATAAACCTTTTAGGGAAATACAGGTCCTCTAGAAAACCCACCCTATTCATTAGACAGCACTGACTGAGTTGACATTCATCCGTCCTTCAAAAGGAGAGCATGGAAGAAGGGGTTTTGCACCAATCTAGAATGAAAACCTTGAGGACTTGGAGGCATCAAATCCCACCGTACTTCTCACAAGACATTGACTGCTTTCTTCCCACCAAGCCCCAAATTATACTCTATATATAAAGTGCATTTCCTTTTCCTGAAATTTCAACTGGCAGGCCTAACATCATATAGGAGAACCTCAAACCTTCGGATTTTAACTGCAAACATGGGTTTATTCTGGACATAGTTCTTGTGTGCTCAGCAGCGCAAAGTCATGGTGCCACCTGAGACCACACAGGCACCATAACCCAACAAATTGTCATTGATCACCCTAAAACACAGAGCAGTCACGCCACTGCCAATGACTACATTTTCTCCAGCTGTTCAGAAAGCAACCAAAATTTCACAGCAAATAAGAGGAGCTTAGAGGAACCGTTTGCATTGAGATTAGGGGCAACTGACCCTTCTGGTGAAGACAAGCAGGGTTGGGGGAGGAAGAGGCACTGAACGATGCTCTCCTACATTCCCTCCTTAAATGTCAGATAAATACAGAGTAAGGAGAAGACCAAAGGTATGATCATAAACACGCCCACCTTAAGAAACCAGGGCTTCAAAGACCATGGTGTCTTCCAGCTCCTCAAGAACAAACCTGAGGGCTGTGGTTCCTCCATCTCATCCACTATCATACAGGTTCCTTTCATTTCAACTCAGAATTCAGACAAGTCCATGGATTTGATTTTAAGCTATTTTTCCAAATGTAAACTATATATCAAATAACATTATGAATGCTTGGAATGTTAAACAGACCTGTTATTTTTGTTTATTATTACACACCTTTTTACATGATCAACTTGTAGAAGTTGTGTTTTTATCACTAGACCAAGAATATACAAATTGCAATCAGATATAAAATGTTTTTTCCATTTCTCATTAAACAATAGATAATTCTGAATTTCTGAACAATAAATACTAATAAGTGATAATATGACAGTATACAGTATAATAAATTAACAATAATTTTTTTGACATGGAATGCACAAATGTCAAAAATGCTTATAGATATTATATATCTCATAAATTAAGGTTTTCTAGATAGTGCATAATTTGAAATGTTTACAGAAATAATTAAGTCTTACTATTTTAACGTTCTTTATTTTTCAGAACAAATCACAAGGGTTGTCATGCCTTTCATCTTAATTAGGCCATGTGTTTGTCTTATTTATTTGTTATGTACTTTCATAAACGTTTACAAATATTAATTGTAAAGAAAAATATTTTTTTCCTCTTGCTGTAATTACTATATGTACATATAGTACACACTGATAAATATTCATGGCTGCTTCCAGTTCAATAGTTTTGGATTTAGGGTTTGGCTTGTATGCTAAAATATAGTAGGAATGAATACCTTGCTATGAACTAATATTGCCAATCCCTTTTTGATATTTTTGATTTACAAATGCATTCGTTCTCCGTCCCTCATTTTATAAGATGTTATTTCAGACTACAGTTGAAATTCTTGTTCCTGCCATGGCAGACCTTAGTTATGTTTTCCAACAGAATATACTGCATTTTCCCCTTCTTCAAATATACCACATCCCCAACAAAGCTCTTGCCTCTCCGCATGCACATCTGTTATTTGACACAACTGGAGTAGAAGGGAGCTGCGTTTCCAGACCCATTATTTTAAGTCCCAACCTCTGCTGGGTCCTCTTGTGCCACTCAGATCTTCAGACCTCTGCTAGGACCATGGGTAGAATTTTTGAGGACCTCCCGTCTCAACCTGCAAAACTGGATAATCAGCTGAAGCTGAATAATAGCAAATCTCTCACCTTCAAAACATTCAAGAGGTTACACAAATGCCTTATTTCATTTATGAATGATCTGGCTTCTCTCTCAATTCCTTCCTATCCCTCTGAATTTTTATTTCAACCAGCTGATCAGAATTTTTATGTACAATCAATTCTCAGATTAAATTTTGGGGTCCAAATCCCCAGCTGACACAATTGGTTAAGAACTAGTCTTAAACATTTTTCATGACCTTTAAGTCAAAAAGATAAAAACTGCTTTCCTATTTAATATCAGGAAGTAATCTCGAAAGAGACTCTCCCCCAGGTAAGGCTTTAGACATTTGAGGGGGGAGTATTTTGGTTGGATTCCTTTGGTTTTTAGGCAACGGCACTGAAGCTTCTTGAATTTTATTAATTGCATGGTACTATTTTTTTCCCTGATTTGTAATTAAATTTGGCTTCAATTAATTACTGACAGATGCACATTTTTTACTTTAGTGGCCAGATTGTTCACCATGGGCTACATCATCCTCTCTGTTCCCACAAAGGGAGAGGTCAAGACCAAGCAGCTTTAGCTGCAGTGATGGGGAAGAAGGAGAAGGCCATGAATCCATTTCATCTTCCTCACTCAGGTTTCACACCTTCAGCTTTAAATAATAAAGTGAAGGCACCGTATTAGAGTAAAACATAAGCAAATCAGAATAAGCCACTAATGAAACGTGGCCATGGATGGTCTATGTACAGACTAGCTCTGCTCAAAGGGACCTGTTGGAATGGGTCCAGCAGAGGGCAACAAAGATGGTCAGGGGGCTGGAGCACCCTCTTAAGAAAAAGAGAGTTGGGGGGATTCAGCTTAGAGAAGAGAACATTCCAGGGAGTCCTCAGAGTCCCTTCCAGTCCCTAAACAGGACTCCAGGAAAGCTGGGGAGGGACTCTTGATCAGAGAGTGGAGCCATAGGATTAGGTGTAATGGTTTTAAACTGAAGTAGGGTATATTTGGATTAGATATTAGGAAGCAATTCTTTGCTGTGAGAGTGGTGAGACACTGGAACAGGCTGTCCAAAGATGTGGTTGCCCCATCCCTGGAGGGGTTCAAGACCAGGCTGGATGGGGCTTTGAGCAACCTGGTCTGGTGGGAGGTGTCCCTGCCCATGGCAGTGGGTTGTAACTAGATGATCTTTAAGGTCCCTCCTAACCCAAACCATTCTATGATTCTAAATACATGCTGCAACAAAGCAAGACAAAGGAAGTAAGAAGAAAAAGAATGGACATTGTCTATTCTCTATGGGTAAATACACGAGATGCAGTGATATATAGTGAAAAAACATTTATAAAGAAAAAGATTCGTAAAAGTGATGTTCTAATCAACAGTATTATTTTTTTTAAGTCTGCAAATTAATTTCATTGGGTATCTTATCCGTCCAAGTCTGGAGAAAAACCCAGTGTGTCAAATGACTGGCATGAAAACCACAATATGCCCAAGAGGTTGTAGCAAGAGGGATTACACAGAATAACACTGATATTCAGTGGCAAATCCAAACAACAAACTTGGAGGGCAATTACTTCCCATCATCTGGTGTCAGCCTGGATCCAGGATGACACAGAAGAGATAATGTCGTGGATCTATGGACTTCACTGCACTGAAGGGAATCAGCACAGATGCACCAGAATAGTGTGAGTTTCCCTTAAAATAGTTTATACTGATAGCTGCTCGAATGAATGGAGTAAAACAATGGCTGATTTTCCTTTCTTTTAAAAGATTTTTGGCAAACTCAAACCTCAAATCTTCTCCCAATTTTCAAGCTTATGGATTCTGTAACAACAGTTGCCCCACTCATTTTGCACAATCACTGAGATGAGCAGGGTCCCAGCAGTTTTACATTTCAAATGCCCCAAAAATCCTGCTCTACAAAGTATTTCAGACTGGTTTGCACGTTACTTTCTGCACACCTTGGTCTAAACACTTTTTTACAAATCTGAAGACTACGCTAAAAGGAACTTAGTTTTCTTAGCAAACAGATTTGACATTTTTCATATATCCCATGGCTCTGATTTCATCTCATACAATCTATAAACATTAAGCCCTCTATAAAAATATATTTTTTATGAAAGCTTTTAGATAATTTTCAGAAAAAACTCACGCTCCAGAGCATCAGCCCAAGGCCTATCTACTGCCGACAAATGGGGACCTCGGGAAAAGCAGGATTCTTCCCAGAAAACTAATACAGTCCTCGAAAAAACTCCGACTGTCATAAAACCTGAGCAGCTGGCAACTCTGTCACCATGAAGTATCCATATGGAAGACCGAGATGTGTCAAACTACCCAAAACGAGTTTGGATAGTGCAGAAGATGGAATAAATAATTCAGTATCTTCAACACTTTCAACAGCAGGTAGTAGATATGCTACCTGCTCCTGCAACGTGCCAAAATGTAACATGCGAGTGAGAGCGAGCGAGAGAATGTGAGTGTCTCCAACCTGTTTTCATGGAGATATTTTGCTCGAGGAACTTCTCTTTTTAGAGGTGTATGATCCGTATCAGATGTTTGTCAGGAGCAGGCAGCGCTACAGAACATTAGGAATAACTTGGTGACTTTAATATATATTCACAAAGCGCATACTCCTTCATAGACATATATATAAATTAATAAAACATTAGAAAAAAAAAAAAAGTGGAAATATTTATTTCTCCCAACTGCCCTTCACACATCTATAACATTTGTTGCTGCAGCACAGGGGTAACTTTCCTGCTTTAATATGAACTGAGAAAACTCTTCAATGTGATCAGGGAACTGGAAATCAGAACCACAATTTCGACATTTGTGCTCTGTGTTCATACAATAGTTCAACTATAAAACTGCATTGTGCAGGGATAATCTTCTTCCTTCTTTTCCTGTAAGAAAGAGTCAAACATTGGTGCATAAACTTACGTTATTTGTACTTACGGAAGATGAAGTGACACTTCTGTCCCCTAAGAAATTTAAAATAGACTATTTAATATTTGAAAGTCTACAGACCTGTATTTGGAGGATCAAACCCCCCAACCACATGGTGATATTTATATCTATCAGCATGTAGCCACCTATGCTACAAGGACAGACTGCGGGAGTTGGGGTTGTTCAGCCTGGAGAAGAGAAGGCTCCAGGAAGACCTCAGAGCCCCGTCCAGTCCCTAAAGGAGCTCCAGGAGAGATGGGGAGGGACTCTGAATCAGGGAGGGGAGCCATAGGATGAGGGGTAATGGTTTTAAATTGAAAGAGGGGAGGTTTAAGTTAAATATTAGGAAGAAGTTCTTTACTGTGAGGGTGGTGAGACACTGGAACAGGTTGCCCAGAGAAGCTGTGGCTGCCCCATCCCTGGAGGGGTTCAAGACAAGGCTGGATGGGGCTTTGAGCAACCTGATCTGGTGGGAGGTGTCCCTGCCCAGGGCCGGGGGTGGGACTGGGTGATCTTTAAGGTCCCTTCCAACCCAAACCATTGTATGATCTACCAAACACAACACAGGGACAGGAGGTAGACCAATATTCAAAAACATATCAGTAAGGGAAATGCCTGTCTTCGTGCATTACACACTATTTTCAGCCCCTAGACTTTCTTCTGAGATCATTTTTTAGCTCAGCAAAACCCACACTTGCTACCAGATCCAAACGGTTACACCGGAATGCCTGAATGACCGACTGAAGTGAGATTTTCAAAGAAGTGAGACAAACACTCTCCTAAACTCGAAAGCTGCCAAACATATTTCATCAGACTTTCAAAAAATAATTGTTTGGTCTGTTCCGAATTAAGCTTTAAGTGCTTTAAGAGAGGTTTCTCTACAAACATGGCTCGAGATCACAAAGGGGAGCATTTGGATTGAATGTAACCCTTCAGTCATATATTTATTAAATAAAACTTGCATCATGCCTGGCGTATACCATAAGCTGGTTTATTTCCATTTACATAACGCAATTTTAAGTGTAATCTGTATTGATGTGCTATCATTTTATTCTTCACGTTATCCTAACAGGCATCTATCCATAATGCCACCAGCAAAAGAAAAGGAACAAAAAGGTCTAGGCTCTGCAGTTTGGATATGGGACACCGGGAACCAACACAAGAGCAGGGAAATTGAGAGAATTCAAAGAAAAAGAGAATGGGCCAAAATCGTGAGAGAATTCGACAGTTTTGAAATGGAAGCCCATTTTTGCCTATTTTTTTTAAATAGTCTCCAGCTCTTGGCCGTGAGTTTTACAGGGTTAACAACTACACCAGTCACTTACAGTCACATTAAAGTCAATTTTTACAACATGAGTAAGCAAACTGAACCCCTGTGCTGCAGCATCTTTAGATATTTCCCCACATGGAAAAAGCCAATAATAAAATAATAAGCTAATAACAACACCTTTAGGCTCCTAGATATTTTACAAATTATGTTTTCCCCACACCTCTCATGTGGAACTCCAGTATCTTGAAACTTCTGAATTCCTTTTATCATCACATAAAGTATCTAGCGCTGAATGCCCATTATTTCCCCAGTAGCAGGCAGGGAGAAAACACACCTCTGGGGTTAAACTCACACAGAACGAAGTGAAAAGATGCTACTAGATGCTTTCTTACCTTCAAGAATAAGAAAATGAGCCCAAAACTTGCTTATCGAGGGCCATGGTAAGAACTCAGGATACTATATACCTACCTATTTTCTGCACTTCGATCAAATTCCACCATAGAACTTCAAAGCTTTCTGAATTAAGCTATTTAAACTGTGGCCAGGAAAATTGTTGACAACAGCTAATTTGTTATTGGGGAAAGCTCTCTGTCACAGAAAGCTAAAAAAATCTGTTGGAGGTGGCTGGTCGACAAGCTTTCATAGCTGCAAAAACTGAACAAAGTTCTGGCCAAGGTCTCCAAAAAAACCCCATTTTTACTTTGGACTACACGTAAAACCTTTCAGGGGCTCCCAAAAAGGAAACTTTCCTCAAGCTGTTTGTGGAGATGACTGGAGATGTTCTTTCGAAAGGATTTCCAAAAAAAGTTCTGGAGCACTGGTAGCTGTACAATCATATGGGATTAATTTTCTGTATATATCTCTATATATTGCTGAAAGAAACAAATTAACTTCAAAATTCAAAGATCTTTATACAGCCCTGTGCTCTTAGGTACAAATATTTAAGTAAGCTCTACTTCCTGTCAAACACTGAAATGGAGATTAAATTACATGAAATTATTATAGATACAAGTAATAAAATTTCTTTTCTGCTTTCTCGGTGAGCTCCTGCATCTTGGTATTTCTTGCACCGAGTATAAAAGATAATTTAATATTATCTGCTATTTAAATTCCTGCTTCTATTAAAATACTGGACATATAAACACATGCCCAAAGCCTGTGCCAGAAGAATTCTCACGAATACTCCCCACCAGGGATGACTATACAAACTGGCTCAGGAAAACAGTGTTTATTTACCTTATTCCTTTCCCCAGTATCTTGCCATGATTTTGGGATGCCATCCGTTCATTCACCTTTATTTCTTTTATTAAAAAAGAAATGAATAAACAAACAAACCTTCATACAGAAAGAACTTCACCATTCCAGCCCTAGTTGAACCCAAAATTCTCCACTAGGCCCTATGATCACCACCTGTACGTGCTGACCACAGTGGGAGCTGCCCCACTGAAGGAACACTAAAAGGGGGAAAATGCTCATCTTGGCTTTACATATTATATTATAGAAATTTTAATTTTTAACAATAAAGAAAAAATGGGAAATCTCCCTCTTTCTTTGTGACTTGTGGATTGACTTGAACAGAAAGAAGAATAAGAAAGAGTAGAAAAATTAATTTCTTTCTTTCTTCTTGCTCTTGAGTTTGGATAAATTACCACAAATATTAGTAGAAAGTACCAAAGCCACAAAGGCACTAGTGAAGAATTTCAAGGCAAAATGACATCCATCAGGGTGACACAGTGCAGCGTCCTGAGCGGTCCCCACCATGGACCTCCTCAGGGCTACTGTTTCAAGGAACAATTAAACAAGATTACACAGAAACCATTCAAGATTGAAGTTTTCCAGCTTCGTGTCATGTTACATTATTCGAATGAATCTCAACTTCAAAAAACATCAAAACACCAAAGAAAAACGAATGAGGGACGTAAAAAAAAAAACAAACCACCCCAAAACCTGTAACAAATAAAACTCTTACTAGAAGCAGAAAAGCCATCCACACTTAGTATTACCAATGGTAAGAAGTAACAATATCTTTAAGAATATAGCATCCACTCACTTTTTATTGCAAGATTAATATGAAAAAGGCTTATTTTTCTATTGACAATTTTTACTGGTGACGTTACTCAGGTTGTGGCTACAGGTCTTTGCACGTCCATTTCCCAAGAGTCACTGGATGAAGCCTATGGTTCCCAACCACACCACCCTCGAGGTTCAGAGTTACACAACCCATTCAGAACTCAGCTTTCTAAGAAGGACACAGCCCCAAAACTACAGAAAAAGCTCTTCAGAAGTATGGAAAAAAAATAGCAGGATTTTTTTTCTAAGTTACCAGAGAAATTCGAAGCAGCAAGCACTCAACCTCCTTCTTCTCTCCAGTCACAAATACTTAAAGAAAGTCTGTTCTTAACCCTTCCGCACGGACAAAATCCCCTTTTATCTTCCTATTTATTTTTATTTTTACCTGAAAGGCAGAGAAGAGTTGAGCTTTTATGGACAATAAACAT
Organism: Scolopax mira; assembly: GCA_004320125.1. Lineage (NCBI taxonomy): Eukaryota > Metazoa > Chordata > Aves > Charadriiformes > Scolopacidae > Scolopax > Scolopax mira. Next base: position 75,297 of record BJBW01005319.1, on the reverse strand, counting down.
GAATTGGACTTTTTTTGCACTGCATTGGGCTGTGGTCTACATTCACCCATGGCAACACATACCTGAATTTCCACAAAAAATAACAATTTGGCCCTTCTGATTTAAGTATGGCATATATTTAATGCAACGTTCATCTATACATGTTCTCACTGTTTAAGAACTCGGCGCAGGTGTTATTAATAAAATAAATTTATTTTTAAAAAGGATGCTATTCTATAAGCTTTGAAGCTCACACATAGTCTAACTTAACCCAGCTTGGGCTCATCTGGTCTTTAAATGACTTCTTTCATGTGGTCAGCCCACGAGCCATACGTACCGCTGCTCAATCACGCCACTGTACATCGTCAGCGTGAGGATGATTTGCATGATTTGCATTTCCTGTACCATTTGAGCTTCAATGAGCTCTAAGCACCACGTACAAAAGAAACCACCGCCAAGTAATGCAAAGATTCTTTTTTTTTTTTTTTTTTTTAGTTAAACCAGATGAGACTATTTCAGTCAGGCTGCCAACACAGAAAGAAAAAAAATAAAATAAAATAAAAAGTCTCAGGGATATCCTGTTAAACGAGGATTTATTTGGAGGGAATCTGAACCTTAGATTCATACCCGTCCTTTTAAAAATCTAAAAGTTGCATGAATTCCTTAATAATCTGGCCTAGCAAAAAGTAATACAGAGAGAATGATTCTTCTTTTCTTTTTAATGTTCCTAGGATTTTGGCACCACATTACGTTAGTAATTTATTTATTTAATAGCACATAAATGGGTTCTGATTACATTAGTTTTCCTACCATATAAAACTAAATCTCATTAAATCAAATTCACTCATTGCCGCTCAAAATTTCTCCCTATGAAGAAATCTTTTATTTTATCACAAATGATCAATAAAAGCTGTTGGAGAAATAACTATGATAGAAACAGCATTACAGTGGGCTTCAATGAATAAGTACTAAAGTGAAGGGAAAAAAAAAAGTACCAGAGCCTCGTTGTCATGAAAAACAGAGACAGATGGGGAGACAGACCTATATGATGCTACAAATAGATGAATATCTTGTAAGGATTTCAACAAATGTTATAAGACCCAGTCAAAATTTGAAAAACTACAGATTTGCTTGTGCTGCTGCACCAAAGTCCATCTGAAATCCAAGCCATAATTGTTACATATATTATCAAAATTTCAAAGATAACAATAAAAATACAGAGTAACCTTAAAGCCTTTATAGGATCTTTTCTAGATAATGGCACAATTAATACTCTCCTTATTTAGCACAAACCTTATGCTATTTTAAAAAAAAAATTAAGAAAGTTTGCTTTAATATCTAACTTTCGTAAGGAGGCGTATCTTGTTCCCAACTTCAAAACAGAAGGTGTGCACATAAACTTTACTTGCAATATTGCATTTTATGGTAAAATAAATTCAGACACTGGACAGATTAATAAATAATAGGAGGCTGATACCGTGAACTGCATCTGACCAGCTACAGGATGTACATCACGTCTGCCTGATAGCAACCCAAGGCAGGCTGCTCGAGCACTCAAGGAATCTGCATATAATCATGCTTAATAAAAACCACAGAAAACTCCCATGGCTGCTGGATCCAAAAGACATTCATTCTTCAAAAATTAAGTTGTGTCTTCATTTTTCTCTATTGTTCCAACATAACCAAATAGAACAAGTGGCAGAAACTGCGACCGAGGGGTTAAATTCTGTCTTGAATGCAAAAATTCCACTTATTCCGCTGTTGTCTGCAAATATACTGTCAAGAGCAACGCTGAATCACAACATGTACTTTCTATATTGTGACTGTAAAATTTAGTAATCAAAATGGCTACCATATTAAAAATGCATCCTGTCATTTTTCCACTTCAAGATCCCCTGTATAAAGCTCCTATTTAAAGGTCAGCTAATTTTATTATGGAAAGTAACTAATAACCTTTATTAATTCCTAGGCTCACAGTTTTCTAGCACGTCAACCAAATAAATTATACACTGCAGGAAGGCAGAGTACAAACCAAGCTGTTGAATATCATCTCTCTACCGTGTGGGTAAAAATCTGTATTTGCAATAGACAAAAGAGGTCGTTAGAAATTTAACACGTGGGGGTTTTTGCCCTGGAAATGATAAGATAATGTATAGATGGAGCTTTTTTAAAAGCCAGGCTGCTGGTCCTCCCTCACTGTCCAAGATGCTGAGACCACTGAATGAGGTGCTAAATCCAAGCACAACCAACAATCCCACATATTACACAGCACCTTTGAGGGGTGAGGGGGGGATCCGTTCCTAAATTTGCAGGATGTTCCCAACATTGGAGACCACAACTAAGAATTTTGCGAACTTTTCTGCTGTCTTTAATTCAATAAAATGACCAAAGAACATGAAAATACCAAAGGCAAAATCATACATATTTCTATTTTATTCTCGTGACGTCCCTTGTATGGGAAACATTATTAATGTTGCAAGAGCATCCACCAGGTTTATTAAGCATTTTGGTTTTACAGGAGTAGATCAGAACGCAGCGTTGTTGAGTGAGTTTGTTCTCACTCACGCCACTTTGGGTGAATTTGTTCCTAAGAAACATTAACGAGGCTTGAACCTAAAAATAGCACTCTATTTTTAGCTATTTAATCACGAGAGAAAAAGATACAGTTTCTCTCAGTCATCTTTAATTTACCAAAAAATAACAATTCCATCCTGCACCCTGAGTACGTACATCCCGAAAACCCCTGGCACACAACCTGCAGCCCCGCGCCGGCTGCAACTGGGAGCAAAAGGGGGGGTTTGAAAAAGCTCCCAGTAACAATGGTCTTGTGACTAAATCAGAAACAGAAGCCGAAGTCATGAGCCAAACAGATACCTATCGGTTTCCTTGAGCTTAATCTGATTAAAACATGGCTCTCAAAAATGTTAAAGAGAATGCCACGTCAGAGAGCAGGCAAATGATAAAAATAGTTCATGACAGGAAATCATTATTAAAGCAGCATTACTAGTGTATCTGTTATGGAAATTTCCCTGTAATTTTTCAAGGTTTCCCCTTATGTTTTTCTCAAGTCGCCTGTTACGTTTTTTTTCTTTTTTTTTTTTCTCTCCTCAATGGCGTTGAGATGTAAAAAGAAAATTATCACTGCAATTTTCCAACTATACTCTGCTCAATACCATCTCAAGTGTGTCATACATCATCTTGTCATTCACTTTAACAAGAAATCACATAATATTCAGAGGCAGAAAATGATCCAAAATGGGCAAGTGCCATTATGGCAAAAAACATATTCATACGCCACCACAGGAAGAAAAAAAAATAATTTTAATCTTAATTTCAAGGGCTTTCATAACAAGAGCATCTTAAAAACTTTTAAGTGGGGGGAAAAGTTTCTATGAAAAGCTGCTGGGAAAGAAAGGAGAGCTGTTCTAGGGTTCACCAACCAGAATTAGAAAAATAAAACCGTATGTAATATACTATTGCAGATCAACCTTAACGTTTTAAAAAGCTGACACAAATAAAATAAAATTCAGCACCCCAAGAAAAACAAAAAATAAAATTTTCATTACTACCCTTCCTACTGTAGCCATCCCTCTCACAACCATCTTCTGGCTTATTATGCCTTTAGAACACTGTTAGATACAAACTAGACTCATAGCATCTTGTCCTGCTTTTAGTGACACAATCCAGACAAAGATTTTACAAAAAACTAAGAAAAAAAAAAAACCCAAACAAATGAAATACTTTTGAAAGGTTTTGTCTTACAAGGTTAATTCCAATTACTGAAACCCTGATTTGGCATGTTGAAGACACTTCAACAAACAGTCACCCCAAAATCATCTTGGTTTCTTTTTGAAATGTCACTGGTGGGGAAAAAACACACCATCAATCAAATTAGCTGTCTTTTCCTTGAAAATAAGGATTTTATCACTAATGATGATTCAGGCTTCCTTGAAGAAGAGCCCTGATTTATTTGACCATTGACATCCCTCCTGTGCCACCGCTCAGCCTCCCAATGGCCCCTCTGCCCTGCACCCTCCTCACTGCTTCTCATGGACACTCACATTTTTTTAAAATTTTAAGTCAAATTCAGAATTATTTGCCACTGGCACATTGTAGACAAACACACGATGTGGGGAAGCAAAGAGGTACTTCACAGAGATGTATCTAGACAGAACCAGGGCTGTCATTGATCAAACTCTACCTACTGCCCACCTAAAATCCAAGGGTGACAACACAGGAATAATGATAATTTTTAAATACAGAAGAGCCACCGTGTATTTTCCAAAGTTTTTTCTAAGACCTTCTTGATTTTTGTCCCAAGTGTTGGCATGTTCATTCCCCAACAACCAAGCTTTATCTGACTCAGTATGAAAGCAGAAGCGCCTCCTCTTTAAGGTGGTGCTTAAGCCTTATTCCATAAAAAGTCTTCACATCTATTCTTAATATCCCTCCCACATTAAGAACTTATTATCGAATATAGGGAATAATCAGCTCATGGTCTTACTACAGTCACATCCTCCTTGACAAAGCAGGAGGGGGGTGAAACAAACACCCAACTGTGAAGCGTTAGAAAGTCAAGGTTCAAAATATCCGCATTTATTGAGATCAATGCAAATTTATTTAGATCTCAGCACAACAAGACCAAGTGTTGTCTCTTGATACAGAAATTCCAATCTGCTGGTAAGTTCCAACGTGTATTTCTGCTATGGGCCTCTCCCAGGACACGTGCAATGTCACAGTCTGAAATGCCAGGAAGAAAAACTGGTGAAAATTAAAGCAGAAATGGTTTTAATGTTAATTTTAACAGTTTGCCGTGGTAGAAACATGGTAAAATGCAGACATTTCAGGGATGTGGAAAGCCAAGATGAACTAAGCTGGAGTCATCCAAAAACTGGTCTGCAAGTGGTGCCTGAAAATTACTTCAAATGCTTTTAACAGAAATCAACTAACAATTCCAAAATCTTTTAGTGTGGGCAGTTTTCCCTTCCCTCTCTAACCCCCTTTCCCGGCTCCCCAAGTCTGCACATGGACACGGTATGGGAAACCCAAAAGGTACGAGGCTGGAGCCAGGGCAGAAGGAAGAACAGTTGCTTTTCATCACCATGAGGATGTTGGCAAGCAAGAAGAAATAATGATTATTTTTTTTTTCATACCAATTTCTCACTAAACAACAAATATAACCTAAAGCAACATACCTGTGTTATCTGAAATGCTGTCCCACTGTCAGAATTAAACAGTTGCTTAATTGAAAATACCAATATAGAAGTATGGACTTCTAAGAATATTATAATACATTGAAAATCGCAGCAATAGTATTGATAATAGCAATAATATTAATAATTCCACCGATATTATTAATAATTGTACCAGTAATATTAAGAATAGTTAGACATTCTTAAGACAGAGTCAAGCATACCCAGGCGATAACTAAATGGGCAGAGTTTAGGTGTGTACCAACAGCCATCCAGTTCAATACAAATTATTTCAAAACACTCTTTCTTCCCCATTTCCCATCTGCTTTCTCTATATCACCCTCGGAAAGGAGGCACGCAAAGGGAAAACAGGCACTCTGTGGTGCTTAGGAGCAAAAATCTCTATGTGGAGAGTTATATGGAGGGCCAGAACACCTCAAGGTTAAATGAGTCATCCACTTCAGAAGAAAGACCACTAATTAAACAAGAATCTGTAAAGCTATTAAGCGCGAGTATCATTTTCAACCTATGGCACTGAAGGGAGAGAACCCTCCTATGTACTGAAACCATCTATACATCACTGAGCAGAGCCACTTGCAAAATAACCTCTCACCTATGGAAATTCTTCTCCTTAGGAAGGCAAACAAAAACAATCTAAAATATTTATTGCCATAAATTTCTGCCATCTTGCATAAATCATTTAAGAGACATGACCTCATGCTGACTACCTAGACCTGTCTGGTTGATGGTAGTCCCGAATTTCAGGCTGGGCTGAAGACTGAATGGCAGGAGCATGGAAGGGCACGGATCTACAGGTCACCACCAACATTGAACACAAGTCTGACTCACCAAAGCCTGAGCTGACGCTCCAGGAACAGGAGGTCTGGTGGTGGCAGAGGCTGACACCACAAGAAAACAAGTCCTGCACTATTTTTGTCTTCTTTTTGTGGACTGTAAGTAGGAAAGCTCTCCTTTAGATGGACCAGACCTGATTACTCCATCCTCTAGTCCCCATATTCACAGTTCTGCTTTCATGCAGTAAAAATTCTACAGATTTCCTGGGCATATTTCCTGATGCATTACCCCAAGCCCTGATGGGACACTACTGTCCCTGTTCTATCAACACAGCAGCTGCATCTCCCTTTGCTCCATGGGTTCTTCTGCCACATTGCTAGACCTGAGCTGTACGACCTTAAACATTAGTGCTTTACTAACAGCCTTTCATACAACTCATTTCTAAACTACAGAATCATAAAATGGTTAGAGTTGGAAGGGACCTTAAAGATCATCTAGTTCCAAGCCCCCTTTTCACAGGCAGGGACAACTCCCACCAGACCAAGTTGCTCAAAGCCCCATCCAGCCTGGCCTTGAACCCCTCCAGGGATGGGGCAGCCACAGCTTTTCTCAGTAACCTGCTCCAGTGTCTCACCACCTTCACAGTAAAGAATTTCTTCCTAACATCTTATTTAAATCTCCATTCTTTCAGTTTAAAACTGTTACCCCTTGTCTTATCACTACACTCCTTGATCAAGAGTCCCTCCCATAGTCCCCTTTAGGGACTGGAAGGGGCTCTGAGGTCTCCCTGGAGCATTCAGTTCTCCAGGCAGAACAACTCCAACTCTCTCAGCCTTTTATCATAGCAGAGGTGCTCCAGCCCTCTAAGCATCTTCGTGGCTTTCTCTGGACTCACTCCAACAGGTCCGTGTCATTCCTGTGCCTACTTGTCTAGAAGTGTTTGTCCATTTCTCCCTTTCTAGCCCCTGACACCACTAAGCGCCAAGCTCTTGGCCATCCAATATTCACAAATCAGGCTTCAAAGGCATAATTCTGAATCGTCTTGACTCAGGTTCTGACAAGAAAAGGACAGGGACCCCCAAACGCCTGGCTCCCTGCTTCTCCAAGAAGGAGCAGATGGCCAACTTCCAGATGGCCGCCAACCTCATCTCACCGATTGCCACATCTGCATCTGGAATTACATCTCAGAGGACGGTCCTGAGACAGACTGCAGGTCACTGCCCACGGCTCTCGGCTCATCCGCAAGCCAAAGCCTTTTGCAAAAATGCAGAATGACAAGCCTGAAAAAGGTTAAGACTAATTAAAGTTCATTGCAAGGCACAGCTAAAAAAAAAAAAAAAAAGTAGACAGTAAGGAGAAATCCATCTTAAATATATGTGTATTTTAAAGTATCTCAAATCAGACTTTACACGCAGCGTCTTGCAAACAAGGAAAAGTCTCAATGCTGGGCATTTGTACCCACCAGGAATTAAGATACAAATCATAAAAACCCAACTGACCCCTATGGCTTTGCTCCCAGGTCACCCCTCAGCTGAAAATAGGTTTATTTTTCAGCTTCCAGACCCAAAGTCTGAAAAAGCACCCTGAAAGCACTCACACATGGGTTTGATCCCACCTTAAACACAACAAAACTTCCCAAGACTCAGTGAAATGGTCAATCAATTTTAGCCTAAAGTAGCTAAAGATTAATTTGTGAGATTTGTGTACCATCTAAGGCTCATTTTAACACAACCACAAACTTTGTCATTTCTTCATATGAACTTAATCCAACTCTTCTTTGGGGCAGTTAAAAAAAAAAAAAAACTTAAATCTACAAGGAGGAAGGTAACAAAGCAGTAAGGAGCTGATACAGATTAATGATTTCATCAGTTTTACAGCATATATTCTTCTTCAGTTTATTTAATAAATTCAAAAATTATAATACTGTTACATCTTTCTTCCTCTCTGTGCAGAATCTCTTCAAGAAGACTATTGCCAGACATTTAAAAGAAAAGTGTACTTTACAATAGGAAAAGTGAGTTCACCGCATTTCAAAATCCATTAAAATAAAAAATTCTGGTTACAGGCGCAACAATCTGCCTAATTAGTTTTTCCTAATTAGCAGGATGCTCTAACCTCTTTAATAAGACTTCTGTGGACAGAATGTTCCATATTGGTTATCCATCTGAGGAAAAACTAAACAAATACTTCTGATGTACAGCTAATAGAACAAGCGTGGTTGGGCTTCATGGTCAGAAGGTTGCTCTGGAGCATTAATACCAGCAATCTGTAAAAAAACAGGGAATAGTCTACCTTAAATACACCATTGCTCACACTATAAACCCCTCCTTATTTTAAAGGCAATATTCAAGATATTACACGGGAGCATTAGTGAAATTACAGTTTTAAATTCCACAGCACATGCTGAGAGGAAAGAAATTAAAAAAAAAAAAAAAAGAAACAAGAGATGGACCAAAATATACTGGGGAAAAGTCAGTTAAAGAGATAACGGGAGGGCAAATACCACAGTGATGCTGTAACAGCCCAGAGTGGAGCTGGGGAGCTGTTTTCCTTTGCTCCAAAGCATTTATACTTTTTTTACCTCCCTCTTCATGATTCACTCTTAGTGCATACCTAGCAATTAATAGGTAACAGTATTATCTTCCAGTCCCATCTTATCTGATAAAAACCAGTCTCATTATTACTATATATCCACCGTGTAATTCAAAGACTACGGGGGAAGAGAAGTGCAGAGCCCCAGCAACATCTGTGGTCAAAGGCAGATGCTCGAGATAAAGAAGATTCAGGCCCCTGTTTTGTTAAGGGTTTGCAGAGCAGCTGCTGAGCTTCATCTCAACAGCTGAAACATCCTTTTTACTGCTTAAAAATGCAGGAAGCACAAAAGTATCTCAGACTCCCTCCCTGCCAGCAATTTGTTCGCCCTGTTCCCTCAGACACGCCAACTCCATTCATGCTCTGGACACATCGCTCTCATCAGCCACCGATGGACCTCTTGAAGGCACAGGAAAAAAAAACCCATAACATTATGTCCTTCACCTTTTTCCAATCAGTATCTAAGAAAGCTTCAGTGCGATGAGCCAAATATAAGAATAGGCCCTTGAAAATAGTCCCTTGAACAATTCCTGCTAATGGCAGGAAGTACAGCGACACCATAAATATTCTCTTCAAACACACCTGAACCTCAGAGACCACCCTCCCTGCAATCCACACTGTCAGTGACCTTCCACACAACTGCTAACATTGGAAATTGGTGTTTTAGAAGTAGACATGCCTACTTTTCACCACTGAATGCGTAACTCCACTCACCATAACATTAAAATAAAGATTATTCTTTCTTCTGTATTCACACATAAAAGTGTTTTTCAGTCTCCTTACAACAGAATGAGTATCAATTAGAGCCAAGAGCACTCTGTAGGTTTATAGAATCAGAATGAGCAAGAGCAAGCACCACTGCAAATCAGACTCCACTCACACAGCCTTGAGTAGATGGCCATACAACAGTCTAGAGTAGATAACTACGAGGACTCCATAACCAAGTCCTCTTCCACAGAGGTCTCCTGACTGGCATCTTGAAGACATCATCTAAAGTAACCAGTAAACACAATGGTCAATTGACCACAAGAAACTGAACTTCTCTCCCAATCAGGATCCTGAAGTTTTATTAAATTATTTGAAAGAAAAGACAAAACCAGCAGGGTGATCTGTATGGGAGAAGAGCAAGGATGAAATTAGTATTTACTCCTGGGATAACCAAAAGTCAGAAGCACCAAGAGATGTGTAAAGCCTGATGGCAATGCTGGGCTCAACTCAAGCTACTCTCAAAGTACCTATCCAACTTCTTTTTCCTCCCACTTAGATACCACACAGCTAAGACTTGGGGACAAAACAGTAATTCAGAACCAACTTTAATCTAGGAGGAGGGCATTAAGAAGTAATTTAAGGTCTGAAGTAAAAAAAAAAAAAGAAAGGACTAGTAAGAAAAAGATCAGTTTGCTACTGAAGACCAAAAAACTTCAAAAATTTGTCAAATGTGGCAAAATAGGCTGGGTTTAAAGCAGCCCTGCAATCTATCTAATCAAAACCTTCACCCCTCTCCATCCATCTATTAGCCTCCAACGTGAGCATCAGCCTGTGTCAAGAACTGGAGATCCTTGAAGGAAACCAGGTCTAAAGCACACACTCCTCTTGTAGTCAGTGGCTACAAGGCAGACAGAAGCTGTGTCTGGCACCATAAACCCTACAATGTAGAGTATTTCCTTCAAAAATAACATCTAATTTGGGTTCACCTACCATTTATTACAGTATAGCTATAGCAAGAGATTCTTCTTTTAAGTTAATTTAGAAATCATTTCACTCTTAAAAAGAACTAAAATATAAAAATAAAAGATAACTTCTTCGTTACAGTTTTCCCCAAAATTCATTTCCTCTTCTTGCATAAGTTTAGCATCTTAGAAATGTTATTTCTCCAAATTCATTTGGCCTATAAAAGTTTTAACTGTTATGTTTTTAATGAAATTGATTACCAAGAAATTCCTGCATATGCAGAGTTTAAAATAATTCTATTCCTCGGGGCTTAAACCTCGAGATGTCGTTCCGCATGAGAACTGTTCTGTGTTTAGTGAGTTACAACTTTTCTGCCACGAGTAGGAAACGGGTTTTGCTCACAAAAGCCAAAGGCACTGTCAAACCTGCAGCGACCCACGGAACAGTAGGGAAAAATAGTGCCTGCAAACTAACTGCTACTAGATAATGGTCCCATTTATCATTCTTAACTTCCACCTTTAATTAAAAATGGGATATTCTCTTACATAAATAAAAAAATTGCAGATGTTCTCCAATTACTTGTCTTTTTTTTTTTATTCTTCCATATATAACATACAGAGTACTATGTGTGTTGAAAAATTTCATGTAATGTTTAATTCCATGAAGATTTTTCCATATTCCAAACAGACACATCTTCATTATATGCAGAATATGTCGTGTTCACAAAATATTTTCACTCTTAAAGAAAACACAGGTTAACAAAACTAACAGAAGGAATACCACTTAACTGCAACAAAATTAAAGTTGAGATAGTTTTCTATACTTCTTACTTATAATTATTTCCACCTTTTTAAACTAAATTTAGGTTTTTTTAAACTAAATTTAAGTAGTTACATCACGTAAAATAGCTACAAAGGAAACATTAAGCCTGCTCTATATACACCTTTCCTCATAGTAATTATCAGAAACAAACTCTTAATAGGTGTAAATTATTCCAATAATTCTTGTGCAAAAAGAAAATCACGTATCTTCTTTTGATGTTAACATTAATGGCTGCTTCCTTCGTTCTTTCTTCACGTTGCTATTAGACAGAAACACAAGCTGCAGTGTGCAACAAGTAAAATAGAAATTAAGAGAGCTAAAACAACAAATGATGAACAAGTCAGTAAGGTTATAAACATAAATAATTAAAAAAACCCACACATTTTTGCAATGGAAAGCATTTTTTAAAATGACTGTGTCCACTGGACCATCAGAGCATATGTGCAGGAGGGAGGGAGGAAAAGACAGGGACAAAGAACATAGTCAAGAAAGGGAAAATACCATCCAAGGGAATAAGGAAATAGGAAAAAACTTCATTATAGAATGATGAGAGGAAAAAAAAAAAGCTTTTCAATTGCTTTGAATTTGTTGAAGATATTCAAATAGACATAATTTACATAGATTCTCAATATTTTTTTGAAGGCAGGGTAAATTAATCATCATAATGCTTCAAAGCATCCCAATAACAGGTACCATTCCCAAGATACTTGGGCTGAGTAGTACAACTGGGAAGAGGAGGAAATAAACTGATCAAACTGTGGTTTGGGGGAGTCAGAAATCCATCGCCAATTAAACCCATTCCATCTCACCATAATTTGGCACATTGACTGTAATCAAACTACAGCCTTGATATACACTCTATGTTTAGGGAAGAAAGGACATAATCCCCAAAATCAAGTATTTTGTGGGTCAATTTAGATTAGAATTTCAGGTTTGAGCATTTCTGAAGGAGCTCTCCCAACTACCCTCACCTAGAATGCCTCACCTCACACCAGAGTATGAACTGGATTGCTCAAGCTGAAACAAAGCCAGGAGGTGATGCTCCCAGAGAGCATTTAACAGACTCCAGCCTCATCTTACAGACATTCTGTCCTCATGAACCAGACTACATCTGATCCGAGGTTAAAACTCCTGAAATAACATGCTGTGTGGAAGTTGGACCAGGAGGACCACCTTCACTCTAGCCCCTCTCCACAACCCTATCAAGCTGTGCTATTACTTGACAGGTAATGCCTGTCTACGTGGTCATGTGCACATTATAGATCTATATATTACTGTAATCCTAGAGCAATCAAGGAGATAAAACAGAAGACACTCTTGGGCACATTTTCTAGAATTATTATGGACCATCTCAGTGTTTTCAAAATCCACAATGAAGCTCATGGATGCCCACAGGAGATGCTAAGAGCCCACAGCTAATCTGAAACCGCATTTATGAAATTACTGCTTGAACTTCCACTTCACATCTCCCAAGAATGTCAGAGAAAGACTCCAGCCAGTGGTGACAGCAGTTGTAGTCACAGAATCATAAAACTGTCTAAGTTGAAAGGGACCTTTACGATCATCGAGTCCAACCATCAACCCAACACTGCCAAAACCATCACTAACCCATGTCTACTCATCTTTTAAATACCTCCAGGGATGGCGACTCCAACACTTCCCTGGGCAGGCTGTTCCAATGTTTGATACTTTCAGTGAAACTTTCAGTGAAAAAGTTTTCCTTTCCTCCACTGGTGCAACCTGGGGTTATTTCCTCTTGTTCTGTGTTCTCCTCTGTTTCCTATTGCCTGTGACTTGGAAGAAGAGATCAATCCCCCCACTGGCTACACCCTCCTTTCAGGGAGTCGGAGAGAACCAGAAGGTCTTCCCTCAGCCTCCTTTTCTCCAGTCTGAACACCCACAGCTCCCTCAACCTCTCCTCCTAAGACTTGTGCTCCAGACCCCTCACCAGCTCCCCATTGTTCTTCTCTGGACCCACTCCAGCACCTCAATGGCTTTTTGTAACGAACAGTCCAAAACTGAACACAGTATTCATAGAATCATAGAATTTTGTAGGTTGGAAGGGATCTTTCAGCTCGAGTCAAAACACCTCGAGTTTGAGATAGAGCTCACCCGTCAACTAAGAGAAGGTGAGCAGTTGTGGAAGAGTGACTAACTCCTGCTCTGTTGCAGGGTGACAACTGAGATGGCCCCAAACCAAGGCTTTCAAACGTCAATGTCTTTGGGTCAGGTTAATGCTTGGGGGGAGAAAAAAAAATAAATTAAAAATATTGGTGTAAATATAGGTCTTCTCCTAAAACTCTTTTGCTAAAAACAGTTTGCGCAACTTAAAATTCCTTTCCGTTTCACAAAATCCTGCCAATATGTGAGTACTTGTGAGATGTGAGATTAAGAAAGGTAGATATTTATGACACTGGAATATAAAGCTATAAATCCAAATCATGTGCAAACCAAGTATCTGATAAAATTTGTATCATTTACTATTTACATGCCAAAAAAAAAAATAGATTGAGATTTGGAAAAAAGCAGCAGAGAAAAAAAATAGCAGTCTTGATATTTCTATTAGACACAAACCAAAAGCTTTGTTTCTTTCCCTTTGGAAGATCAAATTAGTGTTACAGACTAGAATGACAATGATTTGTAGAAAGTATCGTGTTCTTTCTAATATAGTGCTGTATATGTTTGTTATTTGAAAACAGAAATGTAATCCATAACTAATCTAGAAATAAAATATATACACAGCAGCTATTTAAAAGGACAGATAATATACTCATTAAAATCCTAAGTGTAGAAATACTGAATCATAATGCACAATTTCATTTCATTTTACTGCCAGCCATGTAAATATCAATTCTCCAGGTGATTCATAAAATTCATTTTAGAAAGTAAAATAAGGATTTCACCCAGCACTCGAGAACATAAAGGGTTTGACAAACACACTGTTTTTTCCCTTAGCTTATTTTTCTGGAATTTTTCTGGAATTTCAGCAAATTGAACAGCCAACTGCCATTTCACACCAGTACTCAATGGTCCCAACCAGTGTTCTCCCCCTCCCCTTCCATCACTTTCATCATTCCCATCTTATTTATGTCAAATCTGATATCCTATATATCCTTTCACTGAGTTCAAAGGAAGGAGCCTGGAATTAAATTAACCTAAAACCTCTTTTACTTATCCAAATGGTGAAATTGACTAATAATGAGAATTTATATTTAAAAAAAAAACAAACCCACACATCGGACAAATGAAACAATTCAAGTTTTTGGAGGGAAGCGGCGCATGTGGGGGTTTACACACCAAAAAAAAAAAACCCCCACAAAAAAACGTAAAGAAAACCTGTCACTTTTAAAACGAATAGCTACCATCTGCCAGCGTTTTATCTGAGGCAAAGTTGATTAATGCAAAGTGAATGTTTAAGATCACATCGCTGTCTGCCTGAATAAATTTCAGGTAGTTTTACTTAGGAAATTATTCGTCCCGTTTCTTAAAAGAAGGGGGCTTTTTAGTGTTATTGGTTTCCTCCGCCCAAGTTTTAAGGCGGCCAGACCTGAAAATAAAAATATTTGCTTTTAAATTGCCATAATGTACAATGACTTTGAGCGTTTCTGGCCCCTCTGCACATCGGCAGGAAGGTAATTAATCTCGCCGACAAAGGGGATCCCACCTCTTTTGCTGGCTTTGTGAAAACTTTCAAGCAGCCTCTCTCCATCATACTGAAAAGAAAATTTTAGCAGTCTTTAACAAAAGCGCTGTTATCCTCAATGGGAAACGATCTTGCCCTTAAACCTTACTTAATTTTTTACTGGATTACTTGATTTTTTACCCAATTATTTATTTACCCAATTACTTACTTATTTACCTTTATTCACAGTATCTTCCTGATTAAAAGAAATAAACCAATTGTAAAATTTAAACATTTTTTTGAACTTTATCAAAGCATTGCTTTATACTAATGTTGTGATTCAGTAAGTAATGTGTTCAGAAAATTATTCTGAAATACATTCAATTAGATGCTGTTCTTTAGAAGTTTACTTTGAAAGTTAACATTTTCAGAATAAGTTTTTAGAGCAGATTTTGTGCTCTAAAGTACAAAAGAAGTATTAGAAGTATTAGAAGTACTAACCTAAATATCACCCAAACCCCAGTAATAGGTGTACATTCCCACATTTATGTACTTCCAACATCAGATGGGCTCAAAGTTCTCCCTCATCAGAAAGAATTTCACACCAGGACACCCTTTATCATCTGGGGCTACAGAAGTGGAGGGCGTCATCTGCGATAAGTGGTGGAGCTTCGTGCCATTCCATATGGCCCCATATTCTCTTTGCTTACATTTTAAGCTGGCTGGACCCCAGCCAGCTCTGGTCAGAAGTCACCAAGTTGTTTTAGCTCAGAACATAGTGCCTGTGTCTCTCCTGTCTCGGTGGGGTTTCTTGGTTTAGGTTCGACGCGGCATGAGGACAGCCATCTGGGCACCTCCCAGTCCCAACCAGCTACTGCAAAGCGTGGGCAGGATAAGAGTGGATGGGTTTGCACAAGCCCATGTGAACTGACCTTGGTGAACTCAACCGATTTGTTTAAAAAAATAAATAAAAATAATGCACTCAAGTTTAGCAGTTCGGAAATTAAAGAAGGTGGAAGAGGAGAATGGGACTAAGTAGTGTCTCCTGTACCCACCTTTCAATGCACTTTTCTGCTTCGAATGAAGAATTTCTCTTAATCCTTGTTGGAACATCTCTAGGTAAAATTGTGAGGTTATAGAAATACATTACACCCACATCGTATTTTTAATCAAAGATAAGACCTGAACCCTGACTTTAGGGGATACTGGCTCTACTCAGCTTATTTCTTCATGCTTTTCTATCAACCACTCAAAGGACAACCCGCCAGTCTAGTTTTAGGAGCACGTTCCACTGCATCCAACATAAAAATGCAGTTAAAACACACACACACACACTTCTTAACCATACACTGAGTGACAAAGAAATGGCCTGAAACTCAAGAGAGCTCCAAGCAGAAAATTAATCAGCAGTTCCAAGAAGGTGAGCCAGGTCACATCTCAAAATGTAACAAAGTTGAGCAACAAGACCAAAATACACACTCTTAATAGCTGATACCACAAATACCAAGTTTTGGTACTTATATACCAAAGGTACTTGATGCCAACTTTTGCTCACCTATATAGAGAAGGAAACACCAGAAAATATGTCAAAAAGTAGTATCATGTAAAGATTGCTTTTTAATTTACAGGTATGCGCTTATCTTTTATTTAACTAACACACTACTCACACATACAATTTATTTATTTCTCACCTAAATGGTATTAGAGCCGAATGTTGGGAAGACCTCTAATATAGGGGAAATTATTCCACTTCCAATAATGATTATATAAAGCTGCATTTAAAGTATTTGACATAAAGATGTAAGAAAAAAGAACCGTTCCCAGCACAAATGGGCATATATGTATTGGACATAAATTAAATGGCTTAAATTTGCCCTGCCTTGCTCGAATTCACATCTTCAAATATCTTCCCCAGGATATATTACTTACAGGTTTGGGTTTTTCTTTTAATGAAAATATCTAGAAAACAGTAAGTTCTCCAGTTTATGAATCCTCACACATGTAAACTGTGTTGTGTTTTCAGTGGGGCCGAATTATTCAGTGGAATAAAATTTTACAGCGATCACCAATTTGAAGAGGACATTTAGATGACACCAGCCCATCATTCAGTAAAGAATTCACCCTGTAATAATGCATTTCCTCCTCACAGAACTGAATGAAATCATCAGATCTGAAACAATCCTAAACCTAGTAGACTTAACAGGTTGGGTTTTTATAAAAAACTCCAAATCCACATCATCTACTGTTGGAATATTCTCTACATTACTGAACAGCACTCCCCCCCAAGTCAGTTGGGTTTTTTCAGAGCTCTATTAATTGAAAACAATGATTTGTTTTCTCCTTTGTAAAATGTAAAAAACACAGAGTTTGTCTTTAAAATATAGTTGTCAAATATCAAGGGGTATATATAGGCTAACACTTACCCTAGGGGTATTTCAGGGCTAGAGTCTGTTACAAATAAAATCTTTATTCATATGAACAGCTACCTGGGGGGCAATACTGAACGTTACACATAATATTTATATATATATATATATTTAAAATAATCTAGCAGCAATATTAAAACAAACTGGAAGCTGCGCTGCATTTACTCTCCCGGTTTTGCAAATCTAAGTCTTACACTACTAACTTTTTGGAGTTCTGAATTACTTTCTGTAGGAGACAGTCCCTAAAACATTAAATGCTTTTGTCTAGTATGTCACATCAACTATTTCAAATTTCACAGAGTGTTTGTGGTAATAAAGAATAGAATAAAAAAAAAAATAAAATAAGTCACCTTTTTATTTTTCCTCATTAAATCCTCCAACAGTATTTTCAAACTCAAGAACTTTCCTTGAATTAAGGACTAAAAAGGCTTTAAAAAAATTAATTTTTGTTACGTGCTTTCCAGAATAACTGAATAGTCACTACGGGCTATGGAAAACAACTTTAGACAAGATCAGACATCTACATTTATCAAGGAATTTAAGCTGTCTGAAGCAAGTTGGGAGACAAAGCAGACAACGCAGCAGCTCTGGAGACTGCCAGCAGCCTGAGGAGGGCACGTCTCTCTGCTGGACTCTCTTAATTTACAGAATGAAGATGATAATATGCCATTGACCGCAAACCAAACTCTCTAATTGTTGAAAAACTTGGCTACAGAAAGCAGAAAGCCCTTTCTCAGTGCACTTCAAATGCTGTGATTTGGAAATTGCCACCATCAGGATGAAACTCTTTGTATTAAAAGGAAATGTCCAAACAGGCACCTTCTTTCCAATTAAGGAAAAATCCTGTGAGTCTCTGTACAGCAAGCAAGAAAGCTCTTAAAAATGTTCAGTTCTGTGGCTGCTGTACATCAATATATGAGACCATTTTAAGCTTACTAGCCAAGTGTGTCACCTCTAAAATCTCTCCTTATGGCCTTCTAAGCTGGAGGAACTTGCCGCTGTCTGTTCCTCCCCATTCATTGGGGCTTCTGTCCTCCTTAAAGGAGATGAAGGAAGACAGGAGCTGGTTTAACAACACCCTGCACAATGAAGAATGAAAACAGAAAAGCAACACTTATTTTTATATTTTATTCCTAGAGAAATACAGCACAGCATCATGGAAATAATATAAATCCACACAGTGTCGCAAATAAAATACCAAGGGTCAGATATCTTCTACAACCTTGAAGGGTGAGGACATCTTCTCCCTGTGACAATTCTGGGGAGATCTCATTCTCACACAGGAACATCATTTTATCACACACCAAGTATAACTTCACAAAAGTCACGTCAGATGGACTGCTCGTTACCGATTCAGCTTTAATTCTCGCTCAAGGAAGACACGTCTCTTGTCCCATAAGAGTATTTGCAAGTTCATCACATGAATTCCCTGGTCACTGCAGGGCATCTGAATTTAACACCCATGATTCTGCACAACATACTCCACTTCAAAAGCACTTTTTAAGACTGCTCCTTAACTCGCTGAACATCACTTGATAACTAACAAACCTGCTTCCCTTCCCATAATCAGCTCAAACGTATAAAAGTACAGATCTTTTAAAACATAGATCTGACAGCTGCATAGTTGAACAGCAATATCAGACTTCATAGCATCATTTCTCATAGCTCTTGAAATAAAGTACACCCTGACATGAAAAACGGAGTGATGCAGCTCCAGAAGTGTTTGCACTGGAAATATTTGTGACTTTTCCCTATTATTAAATGCACAAATAGAAACCAGGTGTTTATGAAGCGTCACATTTATGAAAATCACTTGTAAAAGAATATTTTTATACCACAAATAATGTCAATATCATAAATAATGCAAATTGGGTATTTCCCACAACCTCCTATGAAAGATGAAATATTGAAATGTGTAACTCAAAACACACACTCCTGACAGTATGCAATGAAAATTTCGTCTTAACCTACTACCTGTGAAGCAGATCTTTAGTGCTTACTAGCAAGCCAGACATTGAAGAATCAATGTTAATTTTAATCAACGTTTTTTCTAACAGGAGAGAGTAGTCAGCCTTATTAGGCTGTAGTCTGATGCACTTCTACTTTCAATTTAATAAAATACTTGAAACAGTCAATGGCAAAACAAACATTTAAAATGTGCAAGGAAAGTAGAAGGTACCTCTAATCAAGTTTTCTTCTCACCAGCCACATCAGCCCTCGTTCATAAAAATTCTCTCCTGCCTGCCAGGAATAAGGTACATGCTCCTTATTTTAAACATGGCATCTCTGTGAACTTTGACTGTTCGATTCCATCTGATCAAACCCCAAACAGCAACAGCCAAGGAAAAAAAAAAACTTCCCTCTCTTTAAGATGCTCTATTGGTTAGATCAGATTTATTTGCTGTCAGCAAAGGTTATATTTGCACATAAGTCTATGACAGATTGCAAGTTTATTAACTTCCAAGTGAGTTTTCAAGCTGCTGGGTTGAGGGGTTTTTTTGTTGGGTGGTTGGTTTTTTGGGGGGGTTGGGTTGGGTGGGGGTTTTTTTTTTGTTGCTGTTGTCATTCCCTTCCCCCGAGATGTGGGTTACTTGACAAATTGGAGTGAAGTTATCTTAGGTCAATGTAACTGTAAGTTAAACTAATGAAGTGTATGTCTATGAGTGATGTCTGATTAGTTTAATAGAGTTAGTGCTGGACAGCTTGGGCTGCTGACCTTGAAGGAACACAGATAACATTGCGATGCGTTGGAGGATGCGGTTGCGATACAAGACAAATTTACATAACAGTTTGTCATGTAGACTCCTCCGAAACAAAAATTGTTACAAGAGGAAACCAACACAAAATGCCTCGCACAAGGCAAACCGGGGAAAATTAATTATAACATTTGGCTTGGGATGGGAGCTTATTTTAAATGCAAGCCGCATGGAAAAGGTGTACGTTTATATAGTGTGCACTCCAAAATGGATTAGACCTTGGGTTGGGTGACACTGTTCAAACGCAGCCTTCTGTAGCACAAGATCTACTCTTGAAAAATTATATTCCTTCCCCAGCCAACTACATCTCCCTGCTCCTGGTTACAAATACCTGCTCCAGTTCTGAACTGTAACTAACTGGCACTCTCAGGGTCCTGCTGAAGTTCATTCCGTGACCAAAAAGCAGCCACTTGTGCTAAAACACCCCCGTGCTCCAAGTCAAACAAGGGCTCACTCGTTACCCAGGCTCCACTCCATGAGACCTCAGTGCTCAAATCCCATCATCTTACCACCAGGTAATGCGAGGGAAATCCTTGGGTCTAAAGACAGCTTGGTTCTGGAGTGACTGATTCTCACTCCACAATAGCTATCTGTCGACCTAAATAGCCCACTTTTATCAGCCCAGGTTCTGGCTGATAGGAATTTGTCACTTACTGGCACGTTACGGAACCGGACCGTCATTAAGATAAAAGTGCTCCCTTAATCCTTGGGGTCAGCCCAAGGAGTACACTCTGATAAATCAGACTTGTTAACAGATACACAGAAGGAAGCTTGCAGCTTTCACATCTGGATCATCCTTCAACCTAATCCACGAAGCACCTTTAAACCTTTCAGTATTACTGACTTCACCTGATAATTTTAAAATAAGATGAACATATGCATACGCAAACCTGCCTTCACATACTTGCACTCTCAAGGCCCTCAAGGACAAATAAAGCAAGACAAAATAGTGCAAAAAACTCAAAAATATGACAGTAATTTCCCAATTACACCCCAAAAAGTCAGTGCAAGAAGAAAAACTTGCATTATCCACTGCAAGTCTCCATGTGCTCGTGCATGTATGTATCCAAAGAGTCAGTTTAACAGACCTGGCTGAAGATCTGTAATCTGAGTTTAGAAATGATTCAACTCCTGGGTTACCTGTAATTAGCACTTGTTGGCACTGTTTGCATGAAATAAAGAGCTGCAGTCCTTGCCTTCCAATGCCACTTCTTGGCAGGGAGCGTACAGAGGACACAGTCTTCTTGCAGCTCCTCCTGGAGAAGGTCCATCAGCTGCTTGTGGGAACCACCGTAAAAGGCTTCGATGAGAAGAACACTCATTTCCCAACTACTTCAGAAACGTCTGGAGTGCTGAAAATGACATCAGAGAAATATTCTGCTTTAGAAATATACCTCAGTTTATTTTACGTAAGCAAAGGATATTGGAAAAAGCAGAAACACGTTGCAAGGCCTTACAGTGTCTTCATTTGCCCCGTGAAATTAATCCTTCATATTATATTAATGAGTTTACTTCAGAAAAGGCTACTTAGGAATTATAATGACAAAATTATCACACCTATTAGTTTCAACCATTAAAAGATACCATTTGTAAATTTTAAATGAATCAAAATGTGCAGGGCTTTAAAAAATACTGTATTTTGATTTTATTGTTTTGTTTTCAATCAGATATTCAAAAGCAGCTTTACTTTACACACTCTTAAATACATATGTACAGTTCTTCCACAGGTTAGGAAGTAGGTTGTTCTTGTTTTCCCAGGTTTCCTGCTTTTCCTGGTGGTAGATAAAACTAAAGAACAATTCAAACACACTTCAGACGCAGTAGTTGCTGATAATTCAGGTGATTTAAAGCATCACCCCAGGACTCTGTGGGAATCTGTGGGATTCAGGACTGTGATTCTGTGATTCCTTCGTGCATCACGGGAAGTAGGGATCCCCACCACACACTAGGATCCTACAGGAGATGCAAATCATGTTATTCCCCCCCCCCCCCGAGTCCTCTGAAAGGGCTTGAAAAAGAAGAAAATAAGAGTACCATAGGCTTAAGGAAGTTCTCAAATGAGAATCCACCAAGCTGCTCATAAACAGGATGCAAAACGTGCTGCCCAAAGCAGAAGGAAAGACACAAGCCCTATGACTATTGCTCATCTCCTTCATGAGTCACCGACCCGAAGGGGGGGGGGGTGTGTGTACTAAAAAAGCTGCTTTTTGGGTGCTTTGAGCAAAACCAATCACATATAAAAGCTTAAAATAAAAAAAACCTGAAAGGTATTCACCATCCACACCTGCCTCTCTGGTGGTTCCCTTCTCAACACACACTGAATGAGGGAGAACTCGCCATTAAAATTGTTTGCTTGGGCTTCACGTTTGATGTAAGACCATACATCCACTTCCTGACCTGTCATATCTAGTGGTTTCAGACTGTAATCCTTATCTTCTCAAAGCCTCTGGTGACAAAAAATGAGAATTCAACAGACTCTCCAGAAAATCTCAATCATCGCCTCAACCTTGAATTTTACTGAAATACAAGCTCAGGTTAAAAAGTTGTGTATTCTCTAATCCCAGGTAGAAAACAAACAAAGAAAAAAAGTTGCATTGCAGCTACCAAAAGATCAACTAACCAACAAGAAAAAATATATTAAAAAAAATCCAAACACTGAATAAATTTATGTGGGAGACAAAAATATAAGAAACCTCTAGAATTTCGAGTCACTGGCCCATCGTGGAACGAGCCGAAAAACCCATGTAGATTTCCTTGGTCAATACAGATCAATCAACAAGAGAAAAAGTATTCTGATCTCTGACTTTCAGCCTGGATTCAGGTTATAATTTGCTCTATTATTCACTCCCTCACTGTTTCGAATAAATTAATTTTTTATTTTTTTTGACAAATAAGTTCCTTTCCAAAGAAAAATGATGGCCTGCCTTTCCAGAAGCAGAGACTTCACTCCGTTTTGGAACTTGTTTCTTTTCAGGTAGCAAAGCAGATTCTGATGTCTTTTCCACAGTGACCTAATTTCAACTAAAAAAAATTCACACTTTTGAGATCACTGACGTTTTCTGAATTTACAACGATGTAACCCAAATCATCCTCTGTGCTCCAAAGCCCTTTCAGAGCCTGCAGGGTAATAACTGCTATAAAAACACAAGCTGTGTTTTAAAATCTGCACTATTCACCTAAAGAACAATTTGTAATTAATCATGCTACGCTCGCCATCAAACGTCGCCAAAGATTTAACTCAAAGGGAAGCTTTTACAACTTCAGCCCCCCCCAAAAAAGGGGGTACGTGAAAATTTGGTAAATGCCACCGAGCCAGTCGCTCGGGGAGAACGAGCTGCAGTTAATTTACAAATCATTAGCGGGATCAGTCATAAAGTAATCCCTTCACGAAATTATCTGATCGAATTGCACTCCATCAGACAGGTTCCGAAACCGGGTTTCGGCGCTAGGTTTAGCTGACTCGACAACGCGCTCACGGCTTCTATTTTGCAATAATTTTCACTTGTACATCCCTCATGGGGACGGGGAAGGACTACGTGCTGACGGGAAGAGACTTTTGCACTCCTCCGGTTCCCTTCTTGCTTAAAGATCCTGACGTTTCGGGTTCTTCTGCCTTTAGATCCGGCAATAAAAACGCGGTGTGGAAATACTACACAAATAATCGCCGCACGATCTACTCCCTTTGGCTGTTTACATCGGGGAAGGGGGTTGAAATCACGGATGCACCGTGGAGGGGGTGTGAGATGCTTCTCGCTGCCTAATTTCTTCGCAGTAACACCCGTAGACCCCACGGCAGCAGCACGAGCGGGTGAAAACCAGCAACAACACTTTTTTCTTTTTTTTCCTTCCCTCCCCTGAAAAGCTTTCTTATAAAACGCCCCCAAAATTTAGGTAACGCTTATTAAAATTCTCACTAGCATTTGCAGAATTCTAGGGTGGTATGACCTGTATACATCACCAGCAATACACAGCAAATTCAATTTAGGGAAAAAATACATATGAAGAGCAGTATCTGGCACATTTTGTTCTTGTTTTGGGGATTTTTTTGATTTTTTTTTTTTTTTTTTTTTTTTTTTTTTACAAGATGCTACTTAAATATGAAACTGCTAAAGAATAACAGCAGCACAATATATGTCACATTGACTTCAGGGATTGACTAAACCGGAGCAATGAAAAAGTCAATAAATCTTCTGTTTTAAAAAGATACACTGATAACGCAAAGGAAATTATATTACATATAACTAATAACTTCTTGTATTTCAAAAAGGCACAGAGGAGGTAGGACACAGTCATTTACCTCATATTTCACCCACACTACTTCCACTTTTGTTCACATACAAAAATAACATCCATTATTTTTGCTTTATTTCCCTTGACCTAGCCAAGTGAAGGTAAATATGTACCATATTCTCCTCGGAGGTCTGGAAAAGACACAGCTGATAAATGGCCTGAGAACACTCACCGTATCTGATGGAACGCAATCCTCAATTAAATATAAATCACTCCAGGTATTCTTTTCCCCCATTTCAAAGAAAACAACAAATATTAGAAGACCAGAACCGCTTCCCCTTTCTCATTACAGTGTTTCCTCTCTGGAGTCAGTGATCCTGGGTGTTTCTCCAGCACCCTTGGTTTTCAAAAAAATCCATTATTCTGCCTCTACCAAAAATAGAGCATATACTTCAGGACATATATTAATAAGAAAGTATCTGAAATAAGAAAATCCTCCCCAGCAATCAAAACCGACATGACTAATACAGAGGTATATTAAATACTGAGACATTTAGATAGATGATTAGGTGCTGTCTTCAAAGGCAGCGTCTCACAGTGACATTCATCCAGGACTTCTGTCATTTGCTTCAGTTCTACCAGACAGTGAACATGTTGCAGAAAAACAGTGAGTGATGGAGTCCCTAACTGGGCCACTGCTCTCCAACCCAATATTTTTCCTTTAAAAGAAATCCTGAGTACCATAGACTAATAAATAAATGTTTATGTTAATGACACAGAACTGTTCAACTAGCCACAGAAACCATTGCTTCTTTTCAAACTCTAGGTGAATATCAACTAAGATATCTTTGTTA
Organism: Scolopax mira; assembly: GCA_004320125.1. Classification (NCBI taxonomy): domain Eukaryota; kingdom Metazoa; phylum Chordata; class Aves; order Charadriiformes; family Scolopacidae; genus Scolopax; species Scolopax mira. The sequence continues at coordinate 50,358 of BJBW01005319.1, read as the reverse complement.
ACCAACCTAGGTAGAGAAAACTCATTATTTTCCATAATTTATTGAAGAACATACATTCACTCTGTCTTACAAACAGAAGTGTGGTTTCACAAACATCAGCAGAGCTTGCATCACAAAGCCATAATTAGCTCCGTTCATTGACGTATCCAGACAACATAAATTGCAGATCATGTTTAAATATCTGTCCAACAAAATAGTTGAGCAACAATCCAAAACCAAAGGAATAATTGTTAATATATTCCATAGGTAGAGAGCTGCTATTAGTTACAGGAAATAAGGTATATGGTTTCAGTAATGATTGTTTTAACGGTTACAGTCCCACACATATGAGAAATTTATTCCACCGCCGTATCCAGAACACACGTGGTTCAGCATCTTATAATCTTCTACCTAACCTAATAATCTTATATATAAGGGGGCTACAGGAGAGATGGGGAAGGGACCCTTGATGAGGGAGTGGAGCAATAAGACAAGAGATAATGGTTTTAAGCTAAAAGAGGGGAGATTGAGATGAGATCTCAGTGAGAACTTCTTTACTGTGAGGGTGGTGAGACCCTGGCCCAGGTTGCCCCGAGAAGCTGTGGCTGCCCCATCCCTGGAGGGGTTCAAGGCCAGGCTGGATGGGGCTTTGAGCAACTTGGTCTGGTGGGAGGTGTCCCTGCCCAGGGCAAGGGGGGGCACTGGATGATGTTTAAGCTTCCTTCCAACCCAAACCATTTTATGACTCTATGATTCTAACCCAATCAACTACAAAACCCTTCAGGTATGGATCGTGGACATAAACACAACCTTTGATGGTTTCAGATGAACAGACCATAACACCTACTACAGGCAAAAACTTTTCACACTCTACATTCCGCTAAAACAAGATCTCCCAAAGGATTATCACACGGTCTTTACCTTTCCTCCTGCTGCTTCTCCCTCCCAGTCCCACCACACTCACCCATCCAGACTGGGGAATGCAGCACAGACACACACACACACAAAGCCAGACCGAAAGAGCCCGCATTACCCTCCCACTCATGGCAGTGACTCACCGAAACCCCAGAGCTATACCTTCAACAAGGCAACAAAAAAGAAATCACATTTTAAGGTTTGACCAACATTTAACTCCTATTTAGATCACCCAAAAGTACCGGCTGTAAGGTTTGTCATTACTGAAGTGGATAAGTGCACAAAGCGAGAATGCCACTTAATGTATCTTTTTGTATAAATCAACTGGAAAAAGCAAGAAATTCTCTACCTCTTTTGAGAATGCGGTAAACCAAAATCGTTCACCTTTATTTGGATGCCTGCATCAGCACCAGCATTAATTTACTGGTGATACCCATAAACCACACTCTGCCCCCATCCACACAGCCCAAGAGCTGCAAACACCTACGGAACACTAAAACCCAGTGCTACCTGCAGGCATCAAAGATGCTGAACACTGTCTACACCGAAACCAGTACGGATTTGTTCCACTAAATGCTAAAATACAACTGTAATTTAATTTTCCTGTACTTATGATCTAACAATTTTGAGGTGATTTTTCAGTGGTGCCCAGGGACAGGACAAGAAGAAAAGGGCACAAACTTAACCACAGGAAGTTCCATCTAAACCTGAGGAAGAACTTCTTTCCTGTGAGGGTGGCAGAGCCCTGGCAGAGGCTGCCCAGAGAGGTGGTGGAGTCTCCTTCTCTGGAGACATTCCAAACAGGACATGTTCCTGGGCAACCTGCTCTGGTTGGACCTTCTCTGGCAGAGGGGTTGCACTAGATGATTTCCACAGGTCCCTTCCAACCTCATATGATTCCATAATTCTGTAATGCAGCTTGAATTGGGAACAATAAAATATTAAAAGAATTGTTTGGATCTTAACTGAAAATGTCCTGGTTTGAGGTAAAACAGAACTAATTTTCTATTCAATAATTTTAGTTTTTCAACTGGGCCTCTTCTAACTAACGAAACTCTGAAATCACTACAAGGAGCGATCGGTTCAGGTCTTACATCTGTGTTTTTAACCCTTGAAAAGCAACAGCAGGAATTAAAAGTTACAGTTTGAAGATGTAACGGTTCCTTTTTGGAGTTTACATAGTTAGAAAGTAGCATCCAGTAAAATCTGCCCTTTTTCCTGTGCGTGACAAGTAAAAAGTGTCTCTATATATCCTCACAAAAAAGTTGTTAAAGCATATGCAGAATCTACATTTAAAAACTCAGTATTAAAAGTTTTATTATTTTATGTAGGTAAAGGCATAAATGCCCTTCACTCTCTGTATGCCCATAGCTCTCTGTAAATTAAATTTTTGCCATAGAAAAGAAAAAAAAAAAAGAAAATCCGTAGAACTTTCTTTTCGCCTTTTTTCCTGGCAGTTTGAGACAGCCATAAGTACTTTGCATCTATACCTCTAGTCATCCTCAGTCAGTCAACAACTTTGAAGATCTTAATCTATATTGAAGAAAGTAAACTATAACAATTTATTTTATTTCCAGTGGAGAAAAACATCTGTGTATCACATTTACAGTTAACTCAAAACCACATCCAGCCACGCTACCTCGGTGGGGAAGCAACATCCCCCTTTGGAGCAGGGCCCTCAGAAGACATTATTTTCAGGGAAATTTCACAGACCCATCTCCTGACCCCCAGTGCATTTGGAACCAAAATTAAAATGTACAATTTAGTTTATATGTCTCTAATAGAGCTACTAAGTGGTCTCAGTACTACTCAGAACAGGGTACCCCAGATAGTCAATAGTCTGTAAACTATTTTTGTGTGTTCAGATCCACAAAAGCAAAATGATTTATATATTTATGATATAAATATGAAATAAATGATTTTCATATTTAATTAGGAGAAAGTTTTCTTGATTTCTATGCCAAAAGGGAAAGGTAAAAGGCAAAGAAGGGGTGGGAGGAAGGAACAGGGACCAGGGAAACGACTACAGCCACAACAGCCCCAGCCCATGGCTAACAAACTGGGCTACTCTTCCATAGAGTCGGTTCCTCCATTTCCTCCCTTTGATGCTCCCAACATATTGACATAACACAGGGCAGCAGATAATAAGCAATCAATTATCTTCACAAAAAAAATTCTCAACGATATTTTAGGTACCTCTTCAGCCACTAACAGGTTTTTCAAAAACCCCAGTACGGATCTAATAGGAGAGCATAACCTGAAAATGCAAGGTTCACATTTGTATCTCATAGAAAATTAGTTATTCTGATTTAACAGTTAATTATAAGCTCTCATTTGCCATGTAATTCAAAAGCCTGGAATAATGATAACTTACTTTAACAGAGCCTGCTAATGTTGTTTCATGGTATGTTGGTTTTATCCAACTTATTTGGGCTGTGTTTACAGCGCTTGAAGGCTCAAGGCAGTTTCCAAGACTCATCTCTTCCAGTACTGTACCTATTACTACAAATTTGATAATATTGATGATCTTGAAGGCTTACATTAGGTTTAAATAGATGAATGGCACTTGATTTAGAATATCTCCGAGTGGATGAGGAACTAATAGGTGTGGTAATGGGAGATGTAGCGCTATTTTTAAACTTGACAGGAGACATATTAGTTGCTGGTTCCCTATTATAGAAAAAGCCCCAGTCTGGTAATAATGGGCTGGCATTTTGAAATTCCTCCAATTTATTAGCAATACGATGAGAAATGTGTTCTACACAATCTAGGCTTCAGACCAATCTCTGTATAGAAAGGTGTAACTATTCCAACCTGCATTGATAGCAGTTTAAGAACATATATATAAGACACACACCTGAAAAAATTACTTGTTATAAATATTAACACAGTCTATAGTTTGTATTAGCTACTTGATTAAAAGACAAAAGACTTACTAGAAGCCATCATTAATTGCTCCGTGAGATAATATAATCACCTTACATACAAAGTTGGCTTGTTTCTAATTTAAAGTAGTAAAACCTTAAACGATGAAGAGCGAAGCATTCTCGTATAGTGGAAATTTTGAATTTAGCTCTGAAAGCACTTCTGTTGTACAAAAGTTGGGATTGTAGGAGTTAACGTAAACATTAATTTAAGCATTAGTCTTGATAGCCTGAGATGTTTGGCAGCAACTTTTGAGTGGGCACAAGACAGATTTCTTTTACCGTCAGAAACTCTCCATTTGAATATGTGATGAAAGGATCTGCATCTTCAGTCACACCTTGAGTCAACCAAAAGGATGGGATGAGATCTACTGTCAAACCGAGTTCAGCTGTGAAATCCGGGAGGAGTTCCACGTGGAGGAGTATTACCGAGGGACAGAGAGGTGAACCTCTAAATCCATAACACAAGCAATTTAAGATGGTGATTTTAAATCCAGACCAGGCTGGATGGGCTTTGAGTACCCTGGTTTAGTGGGAGGTGTTCCTGTTGGAATTTGATGATCTTTAAAGTCCCTTCCAACTATAACCATTCTATGATTCTACAATGATGAGGATTTTTCCAAGCTATGAAACCCTCCTCCAAGAGAGGAGAGTAAAACATCAGGTTTTCATTTGTTTATAAGATGCAACGTTTAAGTACTAGATCCCTACAGCAGTTTGGATATGACAGTCTTGTGATTCATAAAGGAACTTCCATGATTGCAAAATTACTTGCAAACACTCCTTAATTTTAATAGTTAAGTACTAGAATTCAACAGATGAAATCATTCTTTGGTCTTCCACTTGCCCAACTCTTGTCTTTTCAGGAGAGACCTAAATCAATGCTTCATACTCTGCATCTATGAGAACCAAAACACATCTCATTAACTTCTGTCCCGTCAGCATCATGTTATCTCTTTCAGAAACTGCTCAAAAGCTTTTAGATTCAAGAGTAAACACCATACAACACTAAGAGAGGCCTTTTTATGGTGCTAAACATATTTTTCCGTTTTAAGAATATTTACATCCTATTTCCAACTTGACATAGAGAAGATGTTATCCACATCCATGTATCAATCTAGCACAACGAGAGCTGCCAATTTGATTGAGTGCTGCAGTATCGTGCCTCCTGTAAATAATTTCCCCATAAAGTTTTGACTGAGCCCTAGGAAGAGGCTGTGGGAACATTAAAGGCTCCGGAGTAGAGCCAAAGCTCTTTCTGGCATCCAGGGCTCTCCAACATCCCTGCTGACCCCAAACCAGCAAATCTCATGACTTTCACCAGTTATTTCCATTCTGTTGTCCGCAGAGCCTGCGAAATAATTACTTCTGAGGATTTGCTTGAAGCGGTGAAGACATTTATATTCATATATTTTGTTTTACTTCACGAGTATGAGTAAGTTAAGGGGTCTGCCTCCTCCACTGAGAAGTATCTATGAATATCTATGGATACACACATCGTAGAAAGCTGAAAAATACCAACACGCGTTAAATAAAGATGTCTGTTATCATCTGTCAATTGAAATAGTGTGCATTTCAGGAAAGATTTTTTTTTTGCATGAATAAAAGTGATATAAAAGCATCTCACAACAATCTGTTTTAGAAGGTTCGTTTGGTTATTTTTGTAAACAAGTTTAGGTTCTGAGCTGATGTTTTTAAAAAACAGATACTGCAAAAAGAGTAAATATTCCTGTCTGGGGGAGACCCTAACAGACATGAGAGGAGCATGGCCCTTTTTAGCACTGCCACAGATAACAGCAAGGCTAGGACATGCACAGAGGGCATCAAGATGCACATTTTTTCCTTGAAAATTGTAAGATCCTATTATTAGAAAAGCACCATTAAAATCACCACTACCAGAAAGCTTGTGCCTTAAAAAGTTTGCTTTTGTTGCACTCAACAAAATCTGGCTTCAGTGGCTTTAGCACCTGATGTGCACTGTAGTTTCTAAGGAAAGGAGTTAAAACCAGTTGGGGTTTTTAATCTACTTCCTTATAAATCACAGAGATATTAGTCAAACTCACTTAAGATTTCAGTTTTAGTGTCACTTGGAAATCACTTCTCCACCTACCTAAAAAACAAACAAAAAAGCAGTCAGAAAAGCATTTATCCCGCCTGAGTCGATTGGCTGTGCTCGTAAAACCTTTCCTCCTAAAATCTGACAACCCTTATCAAAATCAAACACCCTGATCAACAAAACCAAAAACTGATGCTGTCACCCATCAGCTACTTCCACTTGGAGAACCTGCAGAACCTGTCAAGCTTCTCCTGCAAACCAGTACAATGTTCAGAACATTAAGTATGGTTTCTAATGGCCACGACCACTGGGGTACAGAGAAAAACATCTTCACTGCAGAGCCCAGAGCTGAAGAAACTATTTTAAGGTCATTACGGGAAGATGTTAACCATTTAAAGTTTAGTTGTCTATTACTATGTGCTCTTACTGACATCACTGATACGATGAAATGCCAGAAATACCATTAGAAGCTAACAGGAGAAACCATTTACACCTCGTGCACGCAAGGTCTGTGCTTAATATTCCCACTTCTTCATTTTCAAAGTCACAAAAATCCTGAGTTTCACTCAGGATTTAAGGGTTGTACAGTTATTCTGGTCATTGGGAAATTTTTGGCAATACCATCCGTTAAGCATTCACAGCAGCCGGGAGCAGCTCGTGGAGACCTGATGAAGAGCAGCATATGGAGAAACTGGGATTCTCTCTCAAATGAAGGCAGTTGTTGTATCAGAGCACCTTCCACATGCAGACTCAATGCAGTGCTACAGCTAAAACCTTTGATACTATTTACAGAATCACAGAATGATAGGGGTTGGAAGGGACCTTCAGAGATCATCCAGTCCAACCCCCTGCCAAAGCAGGGTCTCCAAGAGCAGGTTCAACAGGAACCCATCCAGGCAGGTTTTGAATGTCTCCAGAGAAGGAGACTCCACACCCTCTCTGGAGAGTCTGTTCCAGGGCTCTGTCACCCACATAGTAAAGAAGTTCCTCCTCATGTTTAGATGGAACTTCCTATGTTCCAGTTTGTGCCATTGCCCCTTGCCCTGTCCCTGGACACAACTGAGACAAGCCTGACCCCATCCTTTTGCCACCTGCCCTTTAGATATTTATGAGCATTGATGAGACCCTTCTCAGTCTTCTCCAGGCTGAACAGCCCCAGGTCTCTCAGCCTCTCCTTGTCAGAGAGGTGGTCCATTCCATTGACCATCTTTGTAGCCCTTTTCCTCTACAAAGAAAAGTTACTTGTGGCACTTAAGGCATGAAGAAAACACACCAGGTTCTGCTCATCAGATCTCAAAACAGCCCCAGCAACTGCTCAGCAGAAATAACCCTGATTTGCTGGGAATCCTGCAAAATCCACAGTGTTTGCTGCTGCTCCAGGTGAAAGCTCTGAAGCCTTTCGACCCATACACACCAAAGATTAGGGCCAGGAAAACTTCTTGCCTATTAAGCAAGCCACACAACAGAAACTGCTAAGCTTAAGCAGAGTCATTTATATAAGTTAAAATTTAAACATTGAAAATATGAAAACTTAATTTTCAATTGTTTCTTAGTCTTTGGTAGAATTCCAGTGAATTCAGGTAGTTTTAGAGACGTCTCTGTGTTGTTTTCCAGCTGACAAAAGGAAAAGAGAAACTGAACTGGTTTCACCTTCATAAACTTCTGCAGCACCTTTCAGTCAACGCAACAAATACACTCCACTGGGCAACGACGTCTTAGAGGGCTGCAGAAATTCAAACAAAGAAAATTTAGGCCCCAAAATTGATTTATCCAAGTGGTTCTTACTGGTGGTGTAATGGAAGTTGGTTTCTGATCCAGGGAAGCCAGTGCATCCCTACTCATCAGTAAGGATATAAATGGAAATAAATGGAAATTAAGATGCTGCATTTTTGCTGTGCTGGGGTGGTAGCCCTGGACACCATCGTACTTGGCCATTTTTAGAAAACAAACAGGCAAACAAGTGCTTTGCTTATGGAGATAACATTAAACCTATCTTCAGTTATCTATTTAGGCTGAGAATTTTGAAAACCACTTTCATAAACTAGATCCAAGCCTACAAGAGGTATTACGTGGATCTTATCTTATTACAGAGTAACTGATTCATATCTTCCTCAATCTTTTCCGATCCGATGTTCCCATCGCTCTTTTAGCAGAGGTTGGTCCCACAAAGATCAGTTAGATGTAGATACTGGAAGGTGCTATATGAAACTGGTTTACCCCCAGATTTAAAGCAAAAATAAGCTCTGGAAGACATTTCACTCTTTCAATTTGAATATTGGACCTAAAATATAATTAAGAGAGAGGGGAAAAGGTGGAAAAAAGAACTGGACGTTCAAAAAGACTGTTGCTGGGCTTCCACAGGTTAAGTTGCCTCCAGCAAATTATACATTGGGAAATAAAGGCAGGCAGGATAGCCAGATTGAACAGCACCAAATAAATACTTTGAAAAAAGGAGTTTTTTTCAAGCTATCCACATCGATCATGCATTACTTTGCTTCCGCTGAAGAGAACCTACTCTAAACTCTGCCTGTTCATTTCCAAGTGGTTAAGAATCCATTTGTGAGGTGCATTCAAGATGCGCTAAGACGAACAACATCTGTTTTGCATGCCAATATCCCTGGAGAGGGCAATATTCATGCGAGCTGATTCACGCTGCTCTTCAGAGCCGCCGCACTCTGCCTTCCCACTGAAGCTCTGAATGAGTATGGACAAGAAAGATCCATAAATGGTTCCTTCTAAAGTCTATAGACAGCTGGTTTCTTAACACTCGTGGAAGCGTTTTCTTGGGCATTAATAGAATGACTTAGGAAAAAAAAAAAGTCTGCTTTTTTCTTTTAAAGCTGTTTTTCCTTTCAAGCTGTGTAATGCCACTTGATATTTAGTGTACATTCAACTCACATGAGGTACTTCACCAGGCTTCGGCGTATGGAGGTGCGCAACGGTTGACTAACAGACATAGACCATCTCACATGTTCGTGCCTATTTACAAATCCCACTTACATACTGCTGACATTTCTAATGACACCTGGGATGTTGCTGACACACCACTGTGTTCGTAAAGTTTGCACAGTCGATTCTAAGACACTCGCTGGCAAATACACACAGCGTTTCCTTCGGCTGCAACTAGGAAGGTTATTTTCACTTTTTCCTACGTGAACAAGGGAAAAAACCTCACAAGAAAGGTCTAGTGAGGTTAATGCCCCCCCAATTATTATCACTCAATAATAAATTCACTCCATTACTTCTGTCAACAATTTTCACAAATATTCTCCCAACCATACGACTGAGCCGCTTCAAGTATACTGCAGACATATTCATAGACACAGAATTTCCTATATTTGTTAATATTATTGTTGCCTCCCGACTTGTTATTCCAAAGTCTACGACCTCTAATTACAGTACTTCAGCCATTCCAGAAACCTTGACACAGTTTGCTGACAGAGAAATACAAAGACTAACAAATTTATCTTACAATGAAGGCAAAAAGGGAATGTAGATGAATTATTCAACTTTTCAAAGTTAAAGGTGTTCTAAATTATCTTAAGATGAAATAAAACACTAGATGGAATCAATCATAGAGCAGTTTGGGTTGGAAGGAACCGTAAAGATCATCTCTTTCCAACCCCCCTGTCCTGGGCAGGGACACCTTCTACCAGATCAGGTTGCTCAAAGCACCATCTAACCTGGCCTCAAACATCTCCAGGGATGGGACATCCACAGCTTCTCTGGGCAACCTGGGCCAGTGTCTCACCACCCTCAAGCAAATAATTGCTTCCTGAGATTTCATCTTAATCTTCCTTCTTTCAGTTTAAAACTCTTCCCCCTCGTCCTATGGCTCCCCTCCCTGATCCAGAGTCCCTCCCCAGCTTTCCTGGAGCCCCTTGAGGGACTGGAAGGGGCTGTAAGGTCTCCTCGTAGCCTTTTCTTCTTCAGGCTAAAATCCACCAACTCTCTCAGCCTGTCCTCACAGCAGAGGGGCTCCAGCCATCACAGCACCTTTGGACCTGCTCCATGTCCTTCTGATGTTGGCCCCAGAGCTGGAGGCAACACTGCAGGGTGGTCTCCCCAGAGCAGAGGGGCAGAATCCACCACCCCCCCTTACCCTGCTGGAGATGCAGCCCAGGATGCGGGGGATTTCTGGGCTGCCAGGGCACATTGCCAGCTCGTGTTGAGTTTCTCATTCACCAACACCCCCAAGTCCTTCATATCAGGGCTGCTCTCAGTCTACATATACGTTCAAATTGGATTTGATAAATAAACCTAATAATTATGTAACTGCTGAGCAAACATTTTCATTTGTTTTGTTTAAGTATGCTTTAAGCAACAAAATGTAACTGTTCTACCTCCTCCCTCCAACCCCAAAATCATACTACATCTTCTGCCTGGTGTTTTCCCATTATTAACAACAAGAGGATTCATCCCAAAATGCTGAAAAGCTTAACAAACATTAATTAAACCTCACAACACTCCTGTGAGGTAGGTAGGTATTGTTATCTCTGCTTTACAGATGAGAAAAATTGAATTAAAAATTGTGATTTGTATAATTTTCCAATGGTAGTTTTAGAATAAAGCCAAGAGCAGAAGAAAGGAGCAGTGACTCCTATGTCCCTACTTCCAGCCACCCCAATGCACATTCCTTTTTGAACCGGCAGGAATTTGCTTGCCATTTTGCCACACATGAAAAAAAAAGTCTGAACAGTGTTAATTTTTCATTAGCATGAGCCCTTGACAATACAGATAAATACATATTTTAGCCAGACTGTACTTTCAGTCTTTTTTTTTTTTTAAACTGAAAACAAGACAAAATTTTGTAGCCTCGATTAATATAATTTTTCATCTGGTTAGCTGATGAATTCCATCTTCAAAAGGAAGATCTTGACTTCTTGACACCATATGAATTGTTTCTTATATGACTGAATCCCTGATTTCCTCTCTTTACTTACATTTCTTAAGATCTTCTGTTTTGTTTCCTATTCTTTCACCTTCTTTTCTAATTGCATCCTGTTGTACTTACCTTAGTTCTACACCATCTTCTTTTTTTCTTTAAACTTTTACAATGATGCAATAAAATCTACAAAGGGTAGACTTACAGACATCAACTGCTACCTTGGTGAAATACACACCAAATTCTCCCGTCTCAAACTGCCCTCACTTCCAACTTTTTTTCTTATGTATGGACATTTCTATTATCTCTCCTTATCTCCTAGGGAAGATGTCCTAGGGAAGAGGAAGATGTCCCCATCATGCTTCATTCCTCAGTAGGAAATCTATAGTTTCACCACAGTCTGTCCTATGCTGCTCAGAAGCAAAGCTTCATGGTTCCCTTCCCTTATTTTCCTTGCCTAATCTCTGATCTCAATTCCTTACCTGTCAATTCTTCTCCAATCAAATAGTCCCAAACACCTTTACCAACCACCTATTTCTTCCTCCTCCATCTTACCATCTACCTCTTCACTCTTCATTTTTCCCCCTACCCAGTAAAACTCCAAGCTTAATTCATCCTGTTTTCCTCATTTTCATCAGACTTGCTTGGTACAGCTCAACTTCCCATCAGAAAAAAAGGAGCAGCTTTTAACGTGTGGCCAGAGTCACCCATCTTTTAATCAACTCTACTCCATGTGCTTCTTCCAAAATCTCTTCAATATTCTGCTCTTTTCCTTTTCTTCCCCCCTCATGGAGACTTGAGCTCTTTTACACTCTTCTACACCAATTCAGTACATGCTCCTCTATGCCTAACTATTATGATCTTTGGTCTCCTATGACCTTCTTAGGTTGTCTTCTCCTACCTTCTATCCATGTCCTCTTCTGTAAGTACTACAGGTGGACATCTCTAACAGATCTCACATGTATCTAGGCCGTTCTCTGTACCACTATGATCCAGACTGTCCCATTCAGGTCAAACTACTTCAACAATGCTTTCAAGTAGTCCAAAAAGCAAGAGTCCAACATCATTTTTCAAATTATTTGGGTGGGTTAATTTTGTGAAGGGACTTGCTGAAAATGCTGCAATTCTCCAGGTTAGCCAAATAATTTTGTGTATTTTCACAAACCTGGCAAATCTGTAGTACAGAAAAGTGACAGTCTCTGACTCTGTTTTACAAATGAAACTGGCATCATTAAAAACTGTTTCTGAAGGGACACCACTATAGTTAAAGAAACAACCATTAACATACAAGTAGGTTAAATAAAGGGGTTTTTTTTACCAAAATACCATTACATTTTTGTTGACAAGATATGATTTTCTATGACTTTTTTTTATCTCTAATAGTTTGTATTCCTGAAAAATTACTTTTTTTTTTTTAAACAATATAAGTTAGCATATATTGTTTGCACTGCCTGCTCTAATGAAGCGAGCCTACAATTTGCCAGTGTACACTAAAAAAAGGTAACTTTTTTATTCATATAATCCCCTGCAAGTGGCAACTCGCAGGCTTTGAGAACTGCTCTCATCCCACAGAAGCTGCAACAAACATTCAGCCACTGCTTTCTCTTTCAGCTCTGAAATTTACAGCTGGATTCTTCCAGAATTACGGGTGGTATCTTGCCTTTTAAAGCTTCTGAACTGCTTGGGATTGCAAGAGACACGAGTTCTGCCCACAGATACTTTCTTGCTCTCACCGATGTCGTGCTACAGTCAAAAGAGCATGGAATGGAATTAGGGTGCTGCTCGATTCACCATAGACACTGGCCAGCGTTTAGAGCATCCCTTCTTGGCTTCTGCAGCACACAAACCCCGTCTATTCCTTTCTCATCATTCCACAAAGGTGACTTTTCAGTAGAACCTACTAAGGGAAATCTTTTACCACGTATGCTTAGGAGAAGGAAAAGCCAGAGTAACAAAAACTATGGTCTTCCAGCAGCTTTTTGCTGTTGAGTTACCATCATATACTATGATGACTTTTACACTATTTCACAATGAGCATAATAGGAAGAAATAGATGCATTACTGGTTACTATTTGCTCCCATTTTGAGAAGACTCTTGATGAAGCTCTCTCCATTTCAGCACACTTAAAAAAGGTCAAGAATTACTTTATTTAATCTCTGCAAGAAAAAAAAAAAAGTTGCATTTTTTCCTTTCTAACATCCCCTAAGGTTACCCACTTCTTTGCATTCAGCTGGTGTTAGAAGTACCTGAAATCCTTTGAAAACTTCAGATACGGAGGACAGATCAATAAGTTTCATTATGAGAGGCCTCTCACAGCACATTAGTCTCACTCTCCACTACTGTCATTTATTTCTTGCTTGATTTCCAATGTTTTGGTGCTGATTTATTTATTTATTTTAGTGAATTTTTATCTCCAAAACCACGAGATGTGAGCCGTGCCTACCACTGAAACTGCCAAGAATGAGCAAACACTCTCCAATGCTGAAAAACAGGTTGGGACTCCCAGAAGAGTGGTTTCAGTGAGAAGACTCCTACTCTCTTTCCCTCTTTAGATGTCTCAACCCTGTCTTCATTGAAAACAGTCACTTTTCCCAAATAGCTTCTTATGAGGACAGGCTGAAAGAGTTGGGGGTGTTCAGCCTCAAGAAGAGAAGGCTCCAGGGAGACCTTTGGGCCCCTTCCAGTCCCTAAAGAGGCTCCGGGAAAGCTGGGGAGAGACTCCTGATCAAGAAGGAGGCTGTAGGACTAAGGGTAATGCTTTTAAACTGAAAGAGAAGAGATTTAGACTAGATACTAGGAAGCAATTCTTTGCTGTGAGGGTGGTGAGACACTGGAACAGGTTGTCCAGAGAAGCTGTGGCTGCCCCATCCCTGGAGGGGTTCAAGGCCAGGCTGGATGGGGCTTTGGGCAACCTGGTCTGGTGGGAGGCATCTCTGCCCAGGGCAGGGGCATTAGAACTAGATGATCTGTAAGGTCCCTCCCAACCTGAACCATGACTAAGTTAAAATAATGGAAAATAAAATAGCTTCTGAAACTCTCTAACAATTAATTTTTAAGTCTCTACTACAGGAAAAACAATGTTTACCTCTGTACAAATGCTAACTTTTACAAGGACCATAATAAACTACCCTCCCTGTGGTGTATGAAAATCCAGAGAGACTTGGTTCTGCTCTTCTAAAGCCTGACACCAGGCAACATCAGACCCAAGTGTGAGCACAAGCTTCTTGGGCATCAGAGAAACACCGGGAACATCAGACGTTGAAGCGTTGTGTAGGTGTATCAGCAGTCCTACCATCCATCTGTCAGAAATCTTCGATGTTCCTGCACATCACCCACTGGCAGAGCTCTCTGCCAAGCAAAAATATTATGAAATGTTCATTATATACTCAAATCTCCCCCTCCCTCTTCCCGAGGAGGAAACGGAAAAACCTGTCCCTCCACACACACAGACTCGCACGCGTTACCAAGAAATGGAGAAAAGACTTTCAAAGTCATCCAAAAAGAAAATCTACCAAGAGAAAAGGACTGCAAATTTAGGTATATTTTAGCAAACTTTACTTACTGGAGGATATGCTGACTTTTAGTTCACATATATCTCATTTTTTAAGGTACGTTAAAGACTGAGTTTACAATTAACTGAACAGACAGCGTACAAAAGGCTTTTAGAACTACACCATATGGTCGAGGGAAAGGAACAATCTGGACTATCCACATTTCAATCTGCAGGCTTGTCCACCTCTATAACACATTGTATTGCTGTAATAAAATATTAAGATAGAAATGTAAAAGTGAAAATAATCTATCTTTTGCACTACCAGGAACAAGGCATTCTACAGTCTAGTGCGTTTAATAAATATTTTAGGTTTTATGATTTTGGCATGCTGAATCAGATCTAGTCAATAAAATTCCCAATTCATTTAAAACAGTATTTCCAGAAGGATATGGGTGGGTATTCATCTTACGCTTCAGGGAAATAAAATATACCAGTTTACATGGGGTATACTGGCAGCAGTTTATGTAACAGATGACACATTCTTGGAAATCAAATAAAAGCAGAAAGAAAATACCCATTGTTGCTTAGTGAAGGACTAATCACATGGTCACAGCTGGAACCAGTGTAAATCATTCATTAATAAAATTCTGTTGTAGTAGTCACTTTTTTCTGCTTTTCAAATGCCAATAGGAAAAAAAAAAATGCACACAAAAACCCAATTCCAATTCTGTGCAGGAAGGATCCATTTGTAAGTATTCCATAAGAACTATTAAACTTACTAAATCTTTGCAGAAAAAAAAAAATGCCTAAAATGGAGGCATTGCTGGCACTAAGGAAAAAAATATAAATACGTTTTGTATTTTATATATAATCCCAGAACACAGTCCAAGAAGATACTTGCTACATTTGGAGGTACTGGCCTGAATTCTGATTGCACAGAATCCAAATCTTGAGAAAAATCAGCTGGTCTTTTGCAGAGTACATTTTAGAATGTAAAGGAATATAAATGACACCCTTACGAGTCATATCCCTCAATGTAAACTAGAAAGTTGCACTAGATTAAATACAGACACCACAGAAAAAGATCATGTAATATTCAAGCGTTCCATAATTACATACTCTGTTGGATATAGGTATCATAGGCTCATGGCCAACCCTGCTGTGAGCAGGAGGCTGGCCTTCAAAGGTCCCTTCCAACCTGAATTCTCCTAGGATCCCATGCTCTTTCCCATCACAGAGCCCTCCCTTCTGGAGTCATGACCCTTGTTTTCTCTTTCACTCCAGGGGGAGTGGAAAAAAAAAAAAAAACCAACAACAAAAAAACCCCACGGAACTATTTCAAGATTTGTGTTTCACTGCCTCCAACAGCAGGAAAAAAACCCTCATATAAATCTATATGGCTTTGCAGATAGAAAGTTATTAAATCACAAAAATCAGATCATCCTCTGCAATTATTTTGCAAGCAACCCCCTGCTATATCAACACTGATACATTCATTGTTCTTCTCACAATATTACAGGATAAAAGAGCCTGGGTTTCTTATCGTTTAGGAGAAACTACTGAAAACAGTAAATATAAGCTACACCATTTGATGCTCTGAACTGCAACAATATGAAGTAAATGGGATAGGTTTTTTTCTCCAGGCCAAAGATAAAAAAAAAAAAAAAAAAAATCAAAATCACCCCATTCCTCATCATTCAGTGCAAACACTGCAAGAACAGAGTGCTTAAAATCACCAAGAATTCCTTTAATTGAATGGTTTCTTTGAATCTAAAAAAAATTATCATCTCCCTCATTCCGTGCCTCCTAAGGAGTCTGAGCAAAGACTTAAAGCACCCTGGCTTGAGAAGGTTTTATTGTTGAGCCTGCTGAGGACTTCTCAAATCTCTATTGAGCCACAGACCCTTGAAATGGGGCTGCGTAAGCCCAGTGTGGCCAGTGGGAACACTCAAGTGGCAAGTTCAACACATGCTTACATGTTCACATGATCAAAGGCTCAATTGCTCTGTCTTTCAGTTTACGGTAGTTATTCCAACCTCACAGTGACATCCTCAGTAAAGAGATAGAACTTTATATGAAACCAGTTCATATTAAAAAAAAAAAAAAAGAGAAAACCCCGGTTTTCTAGTAATTAACTTCAAGTGGTATGAAATGACAGTTCAAAGCACCGTCGCTGTTAATAGCTTTACTCACAGATGGGAGGAAATCACTACCTAAGAGACCTAGAATACAGAAATGAAGCATAACAATTTTGTCAAGTTCAGAAACAAACAAAAAAAAAAAGACCCCCAAATTTCCTGCTAATTTCTATTTTAGCCATTATCTGTGTATTCCTTGTCAGAACAGATAAAATCCGAGGACGGGCACGTGACTTGAGTACGTAAATGCTGAAGAAAAGTCTGTAACTAAAGAAAAGCAATAGCAAAAAGCATCAGCTCTCACATATGTATGTCCGTGATGCAGACAGCATTGAAGAAACCATTTTCTGCTCTTCATCTCTTACAAATAATAAAAATAATGCTTTTTTGGGGTAACAAACCAAAAAACCAAAAAAAAAAAAAAAGAATAAAGCAGAGTGTGACTGGCCAGGAAACACAGGAAGGTTTTCTTTATGTTGTGTTTCCATGTCAAGAAAATGATTTTTACTTTTTTTTTTTTTAAACAAAAGCTATTGAGGAGTTTATCCAACCAGATTATGACTTTAAAAGAACTTTTGTAGAAGAATTAGATAATATAATCCCCCATCTGATCAAAGGAAGCTGTCCTTACGCCCAGGAAGAGCAGCCAGGCACCTCGCTCTTCCCCATCCCAGAGCCTGCCAGACATCCTGCTTTTCAGAAGTCTGTCCAAAGAGCTTTGAAACATAATGAAAACAGGCCTAGGAGGGCTCCTCCATATGCTTCCCACAAAATATTCAATTTTCTTCTTCATTTGTCTGCTTCTAGATATGGTTTAGTGATGGGTTTTGTTCAGTTAGGTCAATGGTTGGACTAGACGCTCTGAAAGGTCCCTTCCAATCAAGGTAATTCTAGGATTCTATTCTACAAATGTGAAGAAAAAAAATAGTTATAAATTCATGGGGGAAAACATAAATCAGGTACAATTCAGGCAGATATCCCTTGTCACGCTTTACATCCCTTGTCCATACTTTATGTTATCCTTGAAGCGACACCGTGTACACCTGAGGGCTATTATACTTTTTTCTTTTTTAATTTGCTGCTAACACCTTACCAAGTTTGTATTTCTTCCTCTGACACCAGTATCAACAAAAGAACCATAAGCACATGATTTGAATGGTTTCCCTGCTGAATTGCCATTACCTGGCCATTCCCCAGCAGCCACACAAGGCCATCATTCAATGCTACCCAAGAAGCGGCAGCTTTGGTTGCAATCATACCTCACAGATTTCACAGAATGCTAGGGGTTGGAAGGGACCTTCAGCGATCATCTAGTCCAACCCCCTGCCAAAGCAGAGGCCCCAAGAGCAGGTTCAACAGGAACCCATCCAGGCAGGTTTTGAAGGTCTCCAGAGAAGGAGACTCCACACCCTCTCTGGACAGTCTGTTCCAGGGCTCTGTCACACTCAATGTAAAGAAGTTCCTCCTTATGTTTAGATGGAAACTTGCTACGTTCCAGTTTGTGCCCTGTTGGCCCTTGTCCTGTCAGCGGGCACCACTGAGAAGAGCCTGACCCCCATCCTCTTGACGCATACCCTTCAGATACTGATGAGCATTGAAGAGACCTCCAGGCTGGCCAGCCCCAGGTCTCTCAGCCTTTTCTCCACCAACCAACACCACCAGTACCAGAAACACACATCCCCACATGTATCTCTGCGCTCTTGGGGTGGGTGTGCAGCCACAACCAAGAAAGGCAAACAGCACAAAAATTAAACTTTTGAAAACAGACAGCTATTAATCATATTTCCTCACTGGAAACCCCATTACCAAGTTCTAGGTAGGTTAAATCTTTCAAATGAAGTGTGACAGAGTAAGAAAAAAAAAAAAAAAAAAAGCAGTATTTAGTTTAACCAGGAGAGAAATATGACAGCTATAAGCTAATGTTAATGCTACAAAAGCTAAGATTTATCTTTACTAATCCCTCACAATGAAAACAATAGGACAGAATTAATAAGAACAAATTTAAGATGAAGGAAGGTATTTGGGGGAGGCACAAAAAGGTGAAAAAAAGAAAAAAAAGAGGTGGCACAGGAGGAAGGCTGCTGCTGTCCCACCTACCACCTAGAGAGCTGCAGTATATTTTTGGTCAGCTCTATTTAAGTCAGTGCAACAACTTTCTCATTCCAAGCATCAGGATTATTAATTTTGATTGATATTACCCAGGTGTAGACAAGGAACGCAAGTTCAGGCATTTAGAAGTCTGATTTGCACACTGAAATCAGAAGTAGTTGAAGTCCAAAGTGTCTCTACTGAAAGGTAACGAGCAAATCAGTTTTAGTTTAGATCATTAAGGCATAAAAGTCCTCACCACAGTCACGTAAATGAAAATAAAGTTAATTATGGAAAAGGAATAAGTGTTTCCAAAACACATTGTTCCTCCACATAGAAGAGAAACCACCGCAGAAAGAAAGGTGAAGTTGGATGGGAGAAACAAAGGGTAAAAACACTGCACACCAAGAGGGAAATTCACACTGAAGTGAGAAATTGATGAATATTTTTGACAGTAAGAGACTAAAAAGGGGCTGGGCTTTACCTAATAACTATTTTCCAACCTAAATTTTATTAAAATGGTATTATATTTTGCCATGGTGTATTAAAACCTGTCCCACATCAGGCAGCAAATAGCTTTTAAGCAAATGGTTTTTTGTCTTTGGCAAGACAAATCTTCAGCACCAAAGAGGTCTTTCACTCAAATGCTGTCAGAGGTTTGGGGCTTTTCCTC
The DNA here is from genome assembly GCA_004320125.1 of Scolopax mira. Classification (NCBI taxonomy): domain Eukaryota; kingdom Metazoa; phylum Chordata; class Aves; order Charadriiformes; family Scolopacidae; genus Scolopax; species Scolopax mira. The sequence continues at coordinate 31,206 of BJBW01005319.1, read as the reverse complement.
CCATTTCACTCAAAATGGGCAAACTTGGATGCGTAGGCCTTGCACATAAACCTGAATTACAGCATTTAAATCTATCCATAAAAAATGAGCACTCAAATGGTCTGAAGAGAAAAATTCAAGCAAAAGCAATTGCTCCCTCGACCAGGACCAGCAAGAATTTACTCCAAGTCGGACCCCCAGAGGATAGGACTGCACCTAATTCTTGCATTTTTTAAGGTGAAACCTTGCACCTCGCTTCTTTCCCACCTTTATGATTTTCCGTGAGGTTGGTGAGGTTTCTTTGAAAAACCAAAACCAAGTGGCAAGCTGGTGTGCTGGGTAAGGGAGGGGGCTTTCAAAACGCTCACAGCGTTCACTTTTCATCTTCTAAGACATAAATTCATGTGATCTCTTAACAACTATTTATTTCACACCAAACCAGATATCTCCCTAAAGCCTACCAATACAGCCTGCAGGCATATTTCTTAAATAAAAGTACTGAATCCTTGTATACTTAAAATTTGCATAGCAAAGGGATGAATCAACTATCACAGAAGTAGTAACACGGCGCAGCAACTGCTCACCTCTCGCAAGAAGAAAATAAAAATAAAAATAAAATCCCTGGTTATGGGGTCTGGGTGGGACTGTCTTCTCATTTCACAACTGCAAAATGTCATTTTCTTACAGAACTGTGAGGAGCACGACTGCTCTTCACACTATTCCATGCATCAGCAATTTATATTTTGCATATCTAAACCACAGCACTTCTTGACTCATAGATTTTCTTTATTTTTCTTATAGGTCTGTGACATCGTACAACACCAATTTAACTAAATTAAATAATATTAGTCAGACAGTTCTTTTGTTGCACTATATCAGCTCATTTCCCATACTGTCCTGACTGTAAACCAAAGAATTTTTGCCTCTAGAAATGCTTCAGTTTTAACAAAACCAGCAAACTACGGGACTTCCTGCAGCACCTACATTAAAGACTACGTCAATTAATTATTTATTTTCTTAAAAAAGAAAAATAAGGCCCTGCATCAGGACCACATTTGCCAGAATTAAAGCAGCCTGTTGCCCTAGTTGTGTTTAAGTGTTCAGAAAAAAAGTAGTTATGTTTGAAAACAAGGAATTAAGCCCCCCCCAAATTAAGACACGAATTATGTGTATTTAAATACAACACAGGAGTAACTTTATTTTATGTAACAAACCAGAAACAGGTAAGTAGCAGAGGAATGTCCAGCAGGAAAGCTGCTGGCCACATGCTCGTTTGAGAAATATTTCAGGTGAAATGAACTCTTTTGGCACTAATGGGTCACAATTAAAGCTCTTCAAAAGCTACCAGAGGAGGAGACTGACTGAAGAACAGGCACAGAGGGTAACAACACATGATACAATATCTCCTGGGATCTAAATAAATTCTTATCTGCTACACAGCAGAGCATGAGCCAGTGAGGGAGAATAAAAACTCATTTCTTTATATGAAGACATTCCTCCAGTGAGCTAAGGACTGGGCACAAGCAAAATATTTTATATTCTTCTTATTTTGACTATAGTCACAGAAAATCAAGGTATAGCACACATGATGAACCTCCATGTTCAAACCATGATGCAGCTTTACATTTCTTGCCTACACGACCCACCAGCACTGCCCCACGTAAGGCAGAGTGTGATGTAACCTCCTAAACGCTGCCATGACAACTAATGTAATTATACCCGAAATAGTATTAGCTATATTTATATTGGGGATAGCCTTACCACACTTCTTAAAGACCTGTTCTGCTGCTCAGGAATTCACCGTATCTCCTCAGCCCCGGAACAGCATAATTAGTCATTTTGACATTTTACCTTCCGTGATGACTAACAAACTCCTCCCACTCACATAATTCACTGGATATAGCTCAGATTTAAGTTATATGGTTCAGGTAATATATACTCACATGATCTCATTTTTTCCTAATATCTTCTTTTAATTCACTGAAATGATCTAAAAGTATTGTTAAGCATTTCTTCGCACGCCCAAGTGGAAATTTGGGGTGTTTTGCTACGTACAAATCAAACCCAGTAACTCAAGGAGCTTTCACAGAAAGATTTCACATTAATATCTTCCAGGTAAAAAAAGAAAATTTTTCACTTCCTTTACCCCTAAATTCAGCTAATACAAGGCCACCCTCCAGCTCACCACATCCCCACTGACAAAGGTCAGCGAGCCTTTGACACAGGTAGGATCCCACTTTTTTTTTTTGCCATATTTTTTACCAGTTTTGTCATATTTACAGGCACATGCAATGAAACGTCAAGATTTCTGCGATGGTTAAATTGTCAGGCATCTACATGCATGTACTCTAAACCATACAGTAGAACTTAATCAAAAATACATTTATACTGTGTATGTAAACTTGCAATTATATATATTTGAATTATTCATTATTTCAAATTTTATTTATATCACATAGATCTTAAAACTGTGGGTTTAGGAAACAGCACCCAATGTTCCGGAATGCTGGAAAAAGTCAATTCTAGTCCAATATTTCCTTCTGACTGAAGTGCAAAACGCATGAGGCCAACGTGTAGAAACTAATTAGCCACGCAGGTACTCACAAGCTGAGACTTCCCCACTTTTAACGACCATCACCCCACAAGAGCAACAGAAACCACTGAATTGCATTCAGCCCAACAAAATACAAAGATCTTTTCAGAGATGTTCTTGCTGGATATTATTAATGCTGGAGTGGAAGTTAGCACTTAAAATATTTTGAAGGGCTACCCTTACTTTTGCTTAAATCACTGGAGGTAAGATTACAGCACACAAATCCCTTTGGAATAAACGTCCCTCATCAAAACATCTTCTAGGTCCATTAAAAATGGATGGGGTATAAACAACCCCAGCAGCTCGGAGCCAGCATCGACATCACAGTCATCTTTGCAATTCATAAACACCAACACTTGGGATGGTTTGCCCAGGAATAGAAGCCACTAATTATTATCTTTTGCTTAAGGGCACGGATGGTGTGCTCTACAGGTATCGCCGCTGCTTTTTTGCCTAATGTATTGCCTCTTGAAGTCTTTCAACAGAAGAACTCACTCATCTCCTCTAAAGCATTTCCAGCGTGGCCAAACTGCTTTATATTCACAGAGAACACACAGCAACTTCTGAAAGGTGTCGCTGGGAAAGGAAGCGTAGTTACAAAACTACATGTGACCTGCAAACAGTAATTTCATATTGGCCTTTAAGACAAATTAACTTGTTACTTTGCATAGTCAGTTTTTTGACATAAGTATCAATGTTTGACAAAAAGAAGAAATTGTGTAAATCAGTATCTTTTTTATGGAAACTACTTGATTTTTGCAATATTAGCAGAACTTCTACCTTAATGGCAGCTTTAAATATAAGGTTAACTTATAGTTTATCAGCTGGTTTTGCATTGATGCAGTTAAAGCAGATCTGTTGGGGCAGGGTGGGGAGATGTCAGAGGACACAGAACTGGACGGTATTTTCCCTTAAAAAATTTCCTAGCACTAACATTGCAGTTAAAAATATAGTGGTAAAAAGTTCTATTGGCTCTTTGATGATAAATAGTTTTTCTCTGATGCATGACTAAAAACATGAAATGAAGCACTGAATCCAGTTTACTTCTGCCAACAGGCAAGCCTACAAAGAGAAGGGAGAAAGTACTACATGATAATTTAAGGGAGCCAAGGGCTTCTCAAAATTTTGCTCCCTGAGAACTGACCTTGTGGATGAAGTGTGACACATCTCAGTGGCATCTCCTTGTGCCACCTCCTTCTCGCGGCTGCTTTTGTCTTGTTCATCTATAGTTGAAAAATCCCTAGAATGCCAGAAGTCAACTTAAAATAAAGCTGAAAGAAGACCAAAACTGGGCTGAGAGTCTGAGAAAACAGTAACGTAAAGCTTCTTCACCCCTAAAGATTGAACGCCAAGAAGTTCCAAAAACCTTTAGAAAAATGACAATTAAAACCTGCAAAAACATGCTGTCGTGGCAAAAGGCTACTGGAAATCAAGGTTACCATTAGACTGTTATTCAGAGACCACAGAGTAAATTTTAAAGTAGGTAAAGTATAATTACTCAACCTAGAGGACACTTATGGTCAATTACCCAATGATGATAGGGTAAAAGTTTAGTGACCACCAAAAATCAACCAGCATTGAAGCAAGAGAGCAAAAATTGCCCCTAAAACATGACTGGGGAAAGAAACACCATCATCTCCCAGCACAACCAGTACAGCTCCTAGAGCAGTTTTACATGCTCAGCTCCAAATTCTTTCATCCTGATTTTTGAGCAGCTGGCATCAAGTTCGGAGGTGCAATAGCCACCAACGTTGGAGAATCTCAGTCCTGATTTGGATTCACAAACTGTTCATGTTGCATTTTTTCACAAATACAGCAATTAAAAATATATATATATATATTAAGAATCTTGTTTGCAACCCTGTTTAAAATGACGAAGGCTCGGTTTAGGGTTTAGCAACACTCTGGGCGATACTTTAGGTTCTTACCATTTTATTTCAAAGCAGGATTTGGCCCACTGAAGCCTCACACAGGATTTTCCACCCTGAATTGTAAACATTACTTTCATTTCTTCATGTAAGCGATCGGTGCGATTGGTAAGTAGCAGTTTCAATATTACAAATAATGAGGCAGCACAAATTCTAGAAAATGGGAACTTCCTGAGCAAAACTAACAGCCTCTTCAAACACTATTCGTAATGTTTTGTTATTAACTGTTTCCTCACTAAATGACTTCTTTTTTTTTAAATTTAGATTCAGAGATATGCAAGGCTGCTAAAAAAAAAAAATCAAACAGCAATTCAAAGACTGAAAACATTTTACACACGATTTACAGCTAATGAACTTTGAAAGTTGAAAGAAAACTTTACAAAGTTAGTCAGAAACAGTAGTGAGATTCTGTAAATAGATTCAACTCTTCAAAAGAAAAGCAGTCACTTCACGCAGCTTTAAAGCCCGTCTTTCAAGTTAGGACTAAACTAAACCCTTTTTTAGCAAAATGACACTAAATAAAAAACAGTACTAAGAGATGCAAGTGTAAAAACAATGCTAATCATCCCCAAAATACCCTTTTTTTTTTTTGGGTATAAGTTCTATAGGTTCCAACAGCACTGCCTACCTGAGTGGGTTGGGGACCCTACTCATTTAAGTGGTATTTCCATCCCTTGACTCTATCTGCTTATAGGGAGAGAAGTAGAACCATCCCATCATCGTGGTGGAGAGATCTTTGTGAGTGATGGCAATAGCAGGCCCAGGAGAGGCTCCCATTTCACTTACTGTCAGTCACACGGAGAAAGTCGTACACAAGAAGAAGCCAAAACACCATTTCTCAGCATGTGGTACAACAAGGCTTTCGTATGGAGTTATCTTTGATGCCTTAAAGAATTCTTTTTGTTTGTTCCATGATGTAACGTGAAGTCTAGAAACTAAATATCCTCTTAATTCACAAGTTGATAATCAGGGGCATGCACATGGAGATGCACCCAACCATTAGGATTTCCCCCCCAGTCCTTAAATCTCTTAAGGCTGCCCCAGCCGTGGAGATGGTCAAGGCCAGGCTGGACAGGGCTTTAACCAACCTGGTCTAGTGGGGAGGGGGGTTGGAACTAAATAGTCTTTAAGGTCCCTTCCCACCCAAACCATTCTATGAATTCTTTCATTCCATGATTCATATTTCTTTCAAATTATCACAGACCTAATAACATAAGCTTCTGCAAAGAACCCACAATGGATGTCTCAATTGAAAGAGAAGCAGAGTTGAACATAAATCATTCAAAGTAGCATGTATCATTAAAACTTAACTGTCAGCTCACACGTAGGGTCCTTTCAACCACCACAAGGAAGCTGTGAGTGTAGTGAGAGGCAGTATCGGAGCTACCTTAATCTCACTGGCAGAGATAAAACACCAAAGTCAGAAGAAAGCTTCAGCAAACAAGATAAACATTTTCCAAGAACACACAGGATGTAATTACGTTGCTGCCATATGCAAATCCCATCTCACTGCATCTGCACCCAGAATACCTTGGCCGACTCGCTATAGGTATGTTTAGCCTATCTTTAAAACAACACACCTTCCCTTCCGTGTCTGAAGACCTATCCTTTGATTTGCTGAAACGTGAATATACAAAAAAGAGCAGAAATCCTTACAAAGAGATGATAATAGCGAGCTGCTTTGATACCTATGGCAACATGACTCAAAACAAGCAATTCAAAGAAACAACTAATTCAGTTTAAAGTTATGAAGTTTTGAGCTTTTTTTTTTTTTGTGGTCTTTAACTTATCTGCAAGGTTCTTTCATCCAATTTCTGCAAAGAAGTGTAAGTAGTCATTCTGAATTGATTATTACAACTTCAGGATGAGTAACACTTGACTGAAAAAGTAAAAGGATGTCAGTCTCTTTTGTTTTCCTTTTCAAAGAAGGAACACGAAAATGCTCCTCTCCCTCCATGATCCACTTCTGCTCAAAAAAAAGAAAAAGAAGGATTGAGGTTTGGGCCCATGGTCTCAGACTCTGTTCCCCCTGCAATGACTAAATACATAGAAATATTTAATCTGGTAGTTTAGATAAAATCATCCAACTGTCTGGACAATGTAAGCTAAACATAAAGCCCTATTTTACTAAAATTAGGTCATATTCCTGTTCACAGGATATCTGCAGGATTTGGTCCAAGTCACCTGTAGTCTATATTCTTCCAATGCATTAGAAGTTACCAAAATACCATATGGCTCTTCTTTCCTGCAGCAATTCAAGAAACTCAAGGATGCAGGCATTCCCTCTATTTTTTTTCTTCTTCCTTCTAAAAATTTATGTTTGGATCCCAGCAATTCATCTTGTGCCATAAAATGTTTACGGTTTCAACTTGTATGGAGAATCCAGCAGCCTTCAGAGATCGAAGGGCCATTCTTACTGTCAAAACCCTAAGCTTCACAATGATAACTTCATTTTCATTACAGTTTCACAAAAGATATAGAGATACATAACTCTTTTAGCTGCCAATAGCCTTACAGAAGAAAAAACATGCACCACCAACCGTTTGTTTTCACTGACCACAGAACACACAATTAGTTTTTATCAAATGCTTTTAGAACAATACAGTCATGCATTTTTAGGACTATAATTAAATTGCCAAAAAATTTATAACATGACAAAAGTGCAGGTTTTCTGCAAAAAGAAGAAAAAATATCTTCTTCCAGTACAAAGATAAAAGCATATTTTAAGTCATCATTTCCTCTTTAGGCTTCTCTCCTAGGTGCAGGGAGGGGTTTTAGTTTCCATCCTACACCAGGATGAACCAGTTGGCCCAGCAACTCATTCGATGCTCCATGTTCTCACTCTGCAAATCTTTATTTCAAAACTTTTTACACTCCAGGTTAGCCAGAGTCAAGAGTTCTGCACAGGCTGTGTATGTCCACCCTTAAGAACGACACTACTTCAGTTTTTCACTCTCATCACTTAAATTAAATTGATAGGTTATTTAGTGATTCAGGTAAGTACATGGTACCCAGGAAGCAACGTAATGAATCCTTTAAGCTCCTAAAATTCTGGGTATTTGCTGTAAGGGAATAAGCCACTATTAAAGTTGTAGGCTTTCATTTTCAGCTGCTGTTTTATGAACAAAAGAGCAAACAAGCCTCTCCCAAATCTCAGTGAGAATATTGCTTCCTACAGATCAGAGACCCTGTAACAGATAAGGGTGCAAAGTCAGTGCAAGTTAAATATCCTTTAAGCGAATAAAGGTGTGTATATATGTAAATATATACATAAAATCCATATTTGGAACACTTTGAGCCCACCATAATTGAGATTTTTAAACTGTTTGTTCCTGTGCTCACATGCACAGCTACGACATGCTTAGAATTACCCTGCTATACAAACACATTATTCATGAAAAATTAAAAACCAAAAGCAACAACAACAAAAAAAAAAACCTTCCCACAAACAGCACAGACAGAAAATTGGTATTTTAAGATTTACTTCTGCAACTGCTATTCTGGTTACACCAGGGTCCTACCAAGCATGTTGTCTGAGATGAACTGGCAGCACACGTGCAGGATCCAGCCAGTACCTACGCAGCTGCCGTTTCCCAGCAAACAGCTGAGTAACTACCCCTGGTTTGTCTCATTAAAAAAAAAAAAAAAAAAACAAACACACACACAGGCAGATACTGTTCTAAAGTATGCTGAAACAGTGAGTTAATGAGATTACAGACTGGAAATCACCTAGAAATATTTATTAACTGTTTACCAGAATCCTGTGAAATTTCCAGTAGATAATATTCAAATTCAAGTTGTCAAGAAAAAAAAAAAAAAAGAAAAAATAACACAGAAAAAGAACACACCGGCCTATGTATAAACATATATGAGTCTATATTCGTGTTCTATACTTGCCTTTTCTTCTGCATGGGAAAAGCCCATGCTACACCTCTCTGAAAAAAAAAAAACACAGCAAACTTCCCCCACACCCCAGCCACTTCCAGACCAAGCTGCAGCGTGACATTTGCTACAGAGGCTTTTCGAGCCGCGCTTTGCAAGCCTGTGGTAAGGTCCTTTTTGAAAAGATGATGTGAATTACAGGTACGCAGCTGGAAGTGCTAAGAAGGGGTTCTAGTTTCAGTCTCTGAAGTACCTTCACGGCACTAACCACACGATTCAAAACTGTCTGTACTGGCTGCTGCTACCCCTGCACGCAGGGGATCGTTTGGTTTTGCAATGAAATATATTCCTCAGATTTTAAAAGGCTACGTCTACATAATTCAGGAAAAAAAAAAATTAATAATCCAACACTCCAATAATTTCATACGTTCTTACTTCACCAGCTAGGCTTCCATTAGGCTTTCGGGTCTGAAAAGTGGCCCTGTTAGTAATGAAGTGCATTCAGTTTAAAACACAGCTGTGTGTCCTCTGTGAAGAGGACAAATGACCACATAAGAAAAACCACAGGAACTCAGAAGGAATTGCCTTCAAACAATAAAAATGCATTAGATGGACAGATGCACCCCAAAACCCAGCTGGCCATCAGGGCTCCAGCTTCATCCCACCACTTTTCCAGAAGGGATGGGGACAAGCTGAACCCTCAGAAGGTGCAGCATAGGAGAGAGGTGGATGGAAGAAGTCTACAGGAGAGGACATGGACACTGTTGGAACAGATCCAGTGGAGGGCCACAAAAATGTTCACACGGCTGGAGCACCTCTTCTATGAGGACAGGTTAGGGGAGCTGGGGGTGTTCAGCCTGGAGAAGAGAAGGCTCTGAGGAGATCTTAGAGCAACCTTCCAGTACCTAAAGGGGGCGTTACAGGAGAGGGGACTTACAGGAGGGACTCTTGATCATGGAGGGGAGCCCTAGGAGGAGGGGGAATAGTTTAAACAGAAAGAGAGGAGATTTAGATGAGACCTCAGGAAGAAATTCTTTCCTGCGAGGGTGGTGAGAGCCTGGCCCAGGTTGCCCAGAGAAGCTGTGGCTGCCCCATCCCTAGAGGGGTTCAAGGCCACATTGGATGGAGCTTTGAGCAACCTGGTGTAGCAGGAGGTGTCCCTGCTCATGGGGTTGGAACTGGATGATCTTTAAGTTCCCTTCCAATCCAAACCATTCTATGACAATCCTTGGAGGTGCTTCTAGACTTTGATAGCCAAGAACACAATTGTCACCCTGAAAATTCCACAACCTGCCCATTGTCTTGCATTTAGCAGTTGAGATGCACCCTAAATCATCTTTTACACTTGACGACAACACTGATATCAAAGCCCTACACGTGGAAATAACTAACATTTATAAAGCCACATAACTGCACACTTGAAGCTTGAAATGAGTTGCAGATGGACAGGGTGTGCTTACCTACACACCATACGCCTGATGCGAGTAAACAAGGAACTGGGAGTTGGTCTCCTGGGAGAAGCTGGTCACTTGTGGGCTCCAGCTAATCTCCAGTCACCCCAGTGAACCTCCATCTGCCTGTGCTATTTCTTTCTCTGCAAGCAGTATTGCAGTCCATGGCACTTCCCTATGCTCTACATCATGTCAAATTGAGCATGAAAGTATTTTAGAAAAAACTACCTAAATAACTTGGAGCAGCATTTTCAAAAGGAGAAGCTGAAAGTCCCACGGGGTTACAACAAGACTTAGGTACCTAAATGCTTAAGTAATTTTTGAGCAGGTGAGCAGAGTCTTAACAGCTTTTGAAAAACTCGCCCTGTATTTTATAGCATATTAATCATAGTACTGGCTTCATAAGATACATACATTTTACACTTTATGGTAAAAGATACATGATGTATAATACTTGTGTGAACCAACATTTCTTCCTCCCCCCTTTACATCAAGTTCACTCACTTGAGGATCGCATCGGAGGTGAGAGAGATGCTGTTCTTCCCACACGAGGCTGTTTCTCCCCTGTTCTGACCTGTCCTCTCCCACCCACTGATACATACCCAAAAAAGACATTATTAAAACAAAGTTTCCATGACTTTCATCTCTCTCCAGCTCACAAGGCTCCTGTGGGTCCCACTTGGCTGTGCAAGAAGCAGCCTCAGAGGCATCACAGGTTTTGAGTTACTGGCAAACCCCCACGTTGAGAAAGCATCTTGGTGGCTGTAAGCAATTTGGGGAAGAGAGACAGGGTCTGGAGTTTGCTCTTTACTTCTGTGTCTTAATTAAATTTGCAACGTGGCAGAAATTAAGAATTAAAGAATGAATCATTGTCATAAGACAAAGAATTAAAAGATTAATCAAATTAATTCATAACTTAAACATACACAGTCCTTGGCATTTGATTTCAGGTGAATAACCAAAAGCCTGTTATTTCCTGTAATAAGTTATGACTCATGTCTTCAACCCCTTTCCTCAATCTCTTTTTCTTACTTGGCTTTTCTATCTCACTCACTGCCACTAATAACAACCAAATTAGGTGGGTCCTTCTTACCTTACATTGAGAATGACATACTACTAATTGATTGCACCCCACAAGATTTTAAAACACAGGGGAAAAAAAAAAAAAGTTGCTCTTACACAATTTACTTACTCCCTAAAGATCCGTTACAATATTCCTTTATTATTATTACAGAGATTGAGTGAAGAATGATAGGGAAAAAAACAATGTCTTTACGTTAAAAAGCAGCTGAAAAACAGCTTCTTAACAATATATTTTCTAGAATTTAAAAATAAAAGTTCCCTGAAAAACCTAGATGCTAAAAATAAACATAACTCCTGTAAGGAAATGGCAAAATGAGGGAGGAAAAGAGTATCACAAACATCAAACAAGCCAATAAAAACTTCATTACAATAAACAGACTGTAAAAGTTTGAACAAGTCTCCCTGTCCGGAGACCTCCACAAAATGCTTTTAAGATGTACAATTACAGCACAGTTCCGTCTCAGAGTCAAATCAACAAATCAGTTAGGACACCAGAAGAAATATGTGTCAATATAAGCAAGACAATGTGAGAAATACTTGAATTCTCTGCTGCCTCCTAAGAGTTTACACTGCAGCACTTCCCTCGTTGCAGCCCATAATATTGTCTTTTCATTTACTTGAGCACATATTTTAATTTAACGCATCAGAGCTTAAAACCTTTAAGCTCATCACTCTTCTGTCAGATTTTAGTAGAAGTTCTGAAGTTACTGGAAAAGAAAGGGGAAAGAAGAGGGAATGGCAGTGACATCCCCTGTGTCACACCAGCTCGTTTCCTCGAACGGTCCAGGCTTCGAGCAGTTTTATTGCAGAGAAGCACGAAGCCTTCCCTTCCCAAAGTCAATCCCAGCTGGTTTACATGTTAGAGACACTGGGAACTGGGGGTCCCTCTTTTAAAATAGTGAGGAGATTTTCATTTTGTTTCCAATGAGTTACATTTGAAGATACAACCAAATTCATTCATTCTCATTGAGAGGAAAACTAGTTTTCCCCACCAAAAAAATACAGTTTCACTTCACTGTGGAATTCCAACATATTTTCATTGTTTGGGAGAAGAGGTTGGATGGTAAATGGGGAACACGTATCTGAACGGCCAAATATTTTTGGTTGTTTCTTACTATTTCACTATAGCCCCCCCACCCCCACCCCCATCTCTCCTGTCACTCGGGTACAGTCATATGAATCCAGGCTACTTGAATTACAAGCACAGCACAACTGTTAACAGACAGACCTCATTCCTGATCTTAACATTTCCCACCTCTGGTGAAACCACGTGAATCCAGGTTTTGATTAAAAAGGAGAAAAAGAGAAGTCAGCAAGCATGGTGCTAATCTTGCCTCGAAGGAAAAATTCCTTTGATTCCCAAAACCTGTAACCTCATCAGCTGTATCATAGGCTTGGAAGCATGGTGTGAACTCCATGGTTGTTTTAGGGGTAAGTACAGTGAAAGTCATTAGTAGATATCTACTAAACACCAAGAACTCTGTACCCATCAAGTTGGGCACAAAAGGCAAGTCTCCTTTTCTTTACGGGGCCAGTTAGTGCCACCACACAACCAAGCAGGTGAAGAAAGGCAGTCCCCAGATTGCATACATTGAAGTCCCTATGGTAGTCCCCACCGTCTCATCCAACAAGCATCACACATCACATGGAAAGACAAGAAAATTAACTTGATCCATTAATGATCTTCTGAACGATAGCACCTTCGCAAACAAGTGCATCATCTCACAAAGCATAGGATGAACTTTGCTCTGGAACTGATGATACCCTGCACAGACAGGGTGACCCGCAAGGGGAGACAACACATTGCAAGAGCAGGGAGCTCTGGGGCCTGACTCTATATTGAATTGTTGGCCATGAGACACTTAACTCCTGTGTCTTGCATTTTCTGCCTCTCAAATAGTGGAATAAATACACAGCTTTCTTTTTTCACCTCAGAAACATCTTTATTAGAAGTATCATTATTACCTGCATCCAAAACCAGGAGCAGTAAAATACCAGGCTGTGCTGCTTTAGAGGTCTTCAACAAAGCATTCTGGGCATCTTGTCTATGGATCTCAGCGGTGAGCAGTACTTTTTTCCATCCATTCTATTTGGTTCAGTCCAAAAGAGAGATGATAAAGTACAATTTTTCCAATTGTAATAGCGTTCTTAAATCTGAATAGAGTCGAGGGAAGAAAAGAAAAAAGGATATCAGCTCATCCGGTCTAACTTCTCAACCATTAAAACTTCAAAATACTACCCCACCCAAATATTTATCCCAAATATTTTCCTCAATCTAGGAATCACAGAATGATATGGGGTTGGAAAAGACCTCTAGAAATCATTTACTCCAACCCCTCTCTCAGAGCAGGGTCACCCAGAGTAGGTTGGGCAGGAGCCCATCCAGACAGGTTTTGAATGTCTCCAGAGACAGAGACACCACCACCTCTCTGAGCAACCTGTTCCAGGGCTCTGCCACCCTCAAAGGAAAGAAGTTCCTCCTCATGTTTAGATGGAGCTTCCTATGTTCAAGTTTGTGCTCGTTACCTCTTGCCCTGTCAGTGGGCACCACTAAAAAAAGACTGGCCCCATCCTCCTGACACCCACCCTGATCCCTTCTCAGTCGTCTCCAAAGTAAAAAGACACAGGTCCTTCAGCCTTTCCTCATAAGAGATGTTCTCTAGTCCCCTAATCGTCTTGATAGCCCTTTGCTGTACCCTCTCTAGAGGTTCCATGTCCTTCTTGAACCAGGGAGCACAGAACTCGATGGGAAATGTCTGTGGAAAAAAAACCTACACTTAAGCTGAAGGCAGAAGATGGGAGTGTCTGCAATTGCCTATACCTATTGACCCTCAAGAGTAGGTAGGCTCATTTACTTCACACTTGATCAAAGCCTATAGTGGAGAAGCCAGGTGAGTCTTGCCTCCTCTCCCCAAAGACACCATCAACCTGAACTGCCATTAAAAGGTCCTCTCTACAGCAGACGGTCACCATTATCATCCCAAACATGTCAGAAAAACACCCCTCAAGAATTCAAGACAATATATTAATGGCAGTCTTGCAGGGCTGTGTAAAATAATGTTAAGATTTTACATATTTGTCTACCTCATGGTCTCTTCTTTTTCTTTTATATGCACAAACTGCACTAGCCCTTTTGACACAGCATTATAATCACCACAGATAATCACAGCTCCAAGTCCTCCCCCAGGTCACAGAATGAGGGACAGATGAGGTTGGAAGAGACCTCCAGAGATTGACTAGTCCAAACCCTTTGCTCAAATCAGAGTCGACCACTCCAGGTTCCTCAGGATCACATCAAGTTCTGATTATCTCCACGGATGGAGTCCCCACACACTCTCTGGGCTACTTGTTCCAGTGTTTGACCACTCTCAGTGGAAAAACATCTTATGTTTAAACAGAATTTCCTGTATTTCAGTTGGTGCCCCTGAATCTTCTCATCTGGAGCCTAAACTGTCCCAGCTCTCCCTGTCTCTCTTTGTAACATGCCCATATTCCCAAAATGGGGTTTCCCAACCTACATTTTCTGTACAGTTTTACTCTGTTTTTAATTACTCTATTACTACAGTTTTATTCTATTTTGATGACTGAATGCCATGACTGACTGTGGATCTCTCTCTCCACTATTCTTTGCACCATCTGAAAAATATAGCAGCAGATTTAAATCACCACCAAAACTGCTGACTACATGTAACTGGGCCAGGAGCACATGGGAGACCCACTAAATATAGGTCTTTCGCATCCTGTTAGAAGTTACACTTTAAGCAACAGGGTATTTTTAATCTTTTCTGTGTCTCAGCTACATATAATCCATGTTTTTATATCAAAATTTTGTGTTGTAATGATTTAATGCCTTAAAAGAAATTAGTTTTATATAGCAATATAGGCCAGACACAATCCTATTAAAAAAAATACATCAGCTTTGTCCCACAAAGCCTCCTATCACAAAACCATAGTGACCAGCATTAATTATATTTTTTTTTTTTTTATAGCTTTTAAGCCTTCACTTGGAAGTCCAAGTTAACCTTTATTTTGTCCTGGGCTAAACCCACCACAGCATCCTTTTTGCCCTCTTAAATACAGAAACCTTTTGGAATTTTTCCAGTACTTTAAAATAAACACATTTACAAGATATGCAACAATTCACATGAGTTGTTCTAGAGGCCCTTAAGATAGTTTTCTAAAGTCCCTGTTGTGTGATGGACAGATCAGTTTATATATATATTTTTTTATACTTAATAGTTAATTTCATATATCACTCCTTTGCCACCTTTAGCAAACTGGGTGTGAGGTTTTTACTCCAAAAAAAAAAAGTTATATGAGGAAAGAAGAAAACACTATAAAGTGTGCAAAAAGCAAAGTTGCATTAAAAAGCCAAAAAAATAGATTAAAACATTACTAGTTTATGCTCAATGATGTATATAAGAAAGAGCTGACTGTTTTTATGGGACACTGAAAATGACCATTTCACCTTGTAGCTGGTTGCCTTGGTGTCAGAGGATGTGCTGCATCAGATACAAAAATCAGAAGATTGTGATGTTTATGCACCTGAAAATTGATTTCTGTCCACTTCTTGACTGCAAGTGAAATGACACATTTCTACTTATTTCTCAAACTGGAAGGTTTAGTGCTTTTTTGCTTTGGTCTTCACAGAAGCACGTGAGATCATCAACAGCAGTGGTTTTGTCAGAGAGCTTCCAAACCAAGCTTTCGAAGAAATAGGGTAGGAACAGGATAAGAGGATATTTTTTTTTGAAACAAATTCAAACAGGTAAAGTCTGAGGTCTTTTAACATTGAATACTAAGGGAACTAGTTGAAATATCTCCTGAATCACCTGCAATTTTCTTTGAAAGCTCATGGAAGTCAGAAAAGCTCCCAAATACATCAGATGCTAACCCCAAACAAAATTTAGTCCAAAAGAGAAGAAAAAGGAAAAACAAGAAGTACAAGTAATCCTTACTTCCATACCAACAGGGTACCAAAAAAAGAGATTAAATTATCTACTTGTACACACCTAGATGACTGACCAGTCAAGATTTGTGAGGGAGGGGAAGTCACATGAAACTAATCTTAATTTTCTCCTTTGACAAGAAATGGACTTTGTTTTCAGTGAGACCTTTACATACAAGATTTTAGAAAATAAACAAGAGGAAACATGATCTAGGTTATACCACCAAGATGTAGGAATATAGCAGGATACAAAATGGCAAGTGTAACTAGTAGTTTGCTACAAGAATAGTTGTAAAGGCAGGAGAAGAGGCAGGAATCTGTCCTCAGTCCATTATGTTTCAGTATTTTTATTAATGGCTTGTAGAGTATACACTTGAAAAAAATCTGAGCAGCTCACACTAATCTCTGGAAGGTGTTGTAAGCAAACACTAGAATTTTAATATATCTTCAACTGAAGTGCCACTTTTGATTGAGAACTTGAACCCTAGGAAAGACGTTTTGCAATTAAATTCCAAATTACATTCCCTATAAAGTTCATAGAATCTTAAATATACATAAAAACATAATTAGTAAGTCAGGAATGGTTCAGACAAGCCTCATCCTACCTGAATACAAGTAATAAACAATTCCCAGGATCCTTCCCAGATCAAATTTCTGTGAGTGTAGGATGGATCTACAGTGAAACAACATAAATGGAATGGAAATGAAGTGGATAAAATGATGCTTCCACACCAGAGGTCTCATGAAGGTCTCAGAAACAGCTCAGAGGTCCCAGCACTGCAGAGGCACATCTGCCCAGATGACCCATCCTCACAGATCTCCCACTCATCATCATCTGTTCTGTCCCCCAGGCTCTAGTTTTGCCTGTGATAAACCTCAATCCATGATGAAAGAATTCACAAGTAATTTTGAATAAGGTCCACATAACTGTCCTAATTTCTGCAAAGAGACATTGCTCAGCCTGGTGGTTTTAAAAACACAAACATTTTAAAAAGTTACCAGGGAAGCAGCCATAAAGTACTTTTCTCCAATAGCTATTTATATACTTTGGCTCTTCAGTAGCCAATTAGTACAACACAGAAACATTAAACCTCCAAAACTTTTATCTTTCTTTTTTACAATATGTAGAAATTTTTGTAATATCTCATGATTTTAAGACATATAACTAAACAGAGCATTACTACTATCTTCTAGTTATATTTTTGATAGGTTTTAATGTCAAAACATTTAAATTATGAACTCTGTTTGAAAATTACTAATTACAATGTGTTCCATTCAGGGAACAAGAGTTCAATATCGTAATATCAATTAAATGAAATGCACTCTCCCAGCTGAAGATTAAAAACTAAAAAGCAGACAAACGAAGTTTCTTCCTCGTATCTGTCAGATCACAAAAGCATCCAATACAACAGGATACGGTTGCCAGAAAACCCTAAGACTCTCAAAAATATATTATTTGGTATCTGGGTCTCAGCTCCAGCTGAACTAGAAATGACACCCGAGCTTAGGATGGTAAGCCTTTTTGCCAATGAATTTCTTGTAAAGTCAACAATTATAATTTATTCTGATCCTTTGTGTCACCATATTAGTAGTTATTTTTCAGCAATCCCAGAGCAGCAACAAATAATGCCAGAGAAGAGGACTGATATAATTACAGGCTGAAAAAGATAGGCCAGCACCCTTACACTCGAAACTACCCTCTGTGGCTCCTTCATCCCCCATATGTTGCTAATAAAACTGGTTGAATCATACCTATGAGACAGTTTTACTGATATTGTATCAGGTCCCCAGGTTCTTTGGATGAGATACGATGTCACCAGCACTATAACTATGCAAATTTGGTGATACAGGATCCCACTGGACACGATATTACATACGTAATTCGGGGTATGAAGCCGTGCATTAACAGTAATTCTAGTGGTACATCAATGAAACCACAATGTTTATTGAAAAGCTGGCCACACTACGATGAAATCAAATTTAAAAAGCAATAAAGAGCGACTGACATGCTCATAGCAAAGATGGCAACATTGGGGTTTTTCTTCCCCAAACAATGTAAATTTTCTTTTGTGGTCAGCTTGACAGCGCTTTACGGAAACTTTTAGCACCAAAACTAAAAAAATGCAACTCCCTCCCCCCCAATATTAATTATTGACTTAGAACTTTCTGAGCCCCACTTTTAGAATAAACCATGTGATTTTCAGCAAGAGCCTGAATTGTGTTCACATGCAAGCTTGATTCTCAGTTTCTACTACTAATAGAAGAATAAATGATAAATGAAAATGATAAAGACTGAGAACTGTGGCAGTAAAAACCCAGCAGCTTGGAGATATGAACACACGGGGCCCTGAAGCACCTCAGAAGTATCATCTCCTGGTCAGAAAACACCTGTGCTCTAATTCTGCATCTGACTTCAAGTACCTGCATGACCTCAGGCACACAGTGCTTCTTCCCAGCTCACGTGCAGCAACATCTCTTAACCTTTCCTGCAGAAGATCGTGGTCAGTGCTTTTTCATACACACACCTGAAAGAGCCAGGTCTGAAAGATCTTCAAAACCAGAGCTGCAAGAGACAGTAGAAGTGCAAACAGAAACAGTACCAGCAGCCTGAAACACCTTCCTCTTTTTTTTTTTTTCCAGTGAGACTTATAAAAAGTAATCTATTTTAAAAAGAAATCTGAAAAAAAAGGTAACAGACTAGTGTGATAGAGTACGGTAAAGAGCCAGACTCAGGAGACAGAAGTACATTATTTCACCAAGGTACTGTGAAAATTAATAAACCAGATAATTTGTACTGTAAATTCTCAAATACGTAGACGAAAAAAACCCCACAGCTCAGTATTCCCACTTACAATGCCTTTGACTACACACCCCAACTAGCTAAGAAGCCTCACACTGAGCAGCACTGCCTTAACTAAACGACACAAGCTTTTTCCTCGATTGAATGAAATCAGAGTTGTAACCAGGCTCTCAGGAAGGAAGATGATGAATTGACTCTTTTCTATAATTTGTGTGCTTCCAGTACAGGGGCCAATTCTTCCTGAAGAAGAAACAAACTTCTCCTGAAGTTTTCCTTGACACCATACTCTTTGCAATACCAAGACCATAATAGTTTTATTCTCTATTTAAATATAAATAAATAGTAGCTTAGGCAACATCTTACAATGCAGAGTTCATGCTCCTTCCATGAACATTCACCTGTCTGCTATGGCTGCTATGTTTTATCATCAAACTCAGAGAGAATCATCTACCTATATTCAAAGTTTGAAAAAAAAAAAATAAACTCCTCCTCCCAAAATATGGCCCAAAGCTGTTATGAAGCAACTTATTTTTAGAAAAACCACTTATGCAGATACTTAATTTTAATTAATAGTCTCACTGAGTTCAACATTTGCACAGCGAGACAACTCCACGCTTCAATTAAAAGCATGCACAGAAATGCTTTGCTGATTCATAGCCAAGAGCATGACAGGAACATCATAACATAAAATACTCATAAAATTTAAAGAAAAATAATAATAACAGCAACCTCACACTCAAACAGCATTAGAAACCCTGTAAAGGCCACAGCTTGAGCACAACTTACAGGCTGCAGAATTCAGTGAATGTATGATTCTATGATTTCAGAGTGGGGAAAAGAACTTTATGGAAATATCTTAAAGTTGAGACTAAACTCTCACCTGGATTCCCCAGCTCTCCATCCCTGGCATCTACCGTCTGCCAAAATTGGATTTTCAGGAGCTGAGAATTCTTTACTGGAAGAGAGGAGGCAGCTACACTTTTGCTTCTGATGACTTGCTCTCTTTTTTCATTGTTTGCATAACAGATAAGCAGATTTCTTTCAATAAACAATTAACTACATCCAGTTTGGTTCCATCACAGATCACACTGAACATCATGTCCAGGACACGGTCACTCTGAACTACAACACTGTCTGTCATTACATACCTATAATAAATTTGATTTTAAAATTGTATGACACACAAGAAACCCAGCATCACAAACCATAGCCTTTAACTTTTAGGCAAAATCCTAACAAGTAACAAGTTTTTGGTGAAATACTCTCTGGTCCTATTTCTAAGCAAAACTGTAGCACTTGGGAACTTGTAGCACACTACGACTAACTGATGATTTTACAAGTTTAAGCATTAAAACCTTCTTCATTCCAGGAAAATCAAGCCAGGACAATCAAGCAATACTTAAAAAGTAATCACACACACACCCCCTCTATTAAAGGCATCAAGAAAATTACAGCAAAAAATGAGCTGAATGTATAAATTTGAAAGTAGCAACCACTAAGAGTTAATAATGTTTTAAGAAAATCTGAAGATGAAAAATGGGGTCCCCAAGAACCTCTTTCCTTCTATTTCACCCCAATGAACAACAGGCTGCTGTCGATGGCCAGAAGCCACAGGAGTTTTGTTGCTTCCTGGGGTGTTCACCTCCTCTGGGTGTGCATCTTGGCACGAGCCTCCAACAAGCCCCACAACCCACATCCCCTCACCATCTACAGCACTGAGCTAAAGGCTTTTCCACTCACAAAACCATTAATATTCATCAAATGAGGTTTAGCATCGCAAAGCTGCACTAGGACACGAGCGGCAGAAAGTCACCTCTTCAGCACCCAGAGCAGCAGGGGTAGGATAGCCCCAATATGGGATATGGATACAAAAATACAAGTAGAAAACAACCATCTGAGCAGTTTTCTACCAGCCCAGTTCGGCTCCAGCTCAGCATCAGCCCTGCCAGACACAAAGTACTACACGCAAGCTCAAAGAAAGGCTGGCCAAACCCCACTTGGCTCCGTGCAGCACCAGCTTGTGCTTTTCTCCAACCGTTTCACACCTAATTTACAGAGTACATCATCCCTCCACGTATCCCTGAGACCTAACCTGAGAAGTGACTGGAATCAAAAGCAGTTAATTGATTAGCACTTAAGTGAAACGCAGAGAGCAAACACGCCACAGCGGAAGACTTTCTGAAAATGCATTATTTTTATTCCGACTCCATTAAGCAGCCCAGTACTTCTGAAGGATTAATGAAAAAGCTATTGAGAAATAATACAGAAGAAAAAACCTGATTCCCAGTGAACTCGCCAACGCTTGATGACGTGCAGAGACCTTTTCATATAAATTCAGAATAAAAATTCAAGCCAGGATGTTCGAAGAACTACTGGAACACGGGAACTTGCCCACTTGATCCAGAAACTGAGTTTGATTATTTTTTTTATGTGACAGCATTTTGATAATTCTTCCCTGAATCACAGACTCGTTCTAATACTCCTCAATTAGGAATACAACATTTATTCTCACAAATTGACAACATTTTTTTCACACTAAGGTTTAGTAAAGAATAGAAAAGTCTGCTTAGACATCCAGAACAGTAAACATTTACCTTAAAATTATTATCAATTCACTTAAAAGAGAATCAGTCAATGAGAGTATGTATACACATAAGAATTATGTCCACAAACTTTACTTGTTAAGCAGGACACAATGTTTCATTTACAACTGTTATTTTCTAATCAGGAAATGAAGACAAGTCCAGGAAGAGCAGGAGTAAATACGTTTCTACACAAACAACTTATATAGATCCTTTTTAATAGCACAAAACAGGACAAAACATTCCTTAAAGTTGCATTTACAAGCCAAAGCTGACCTTGGGCATCACGTTCAGTATGTATGAGATAACCTACACAGATACTGACCTTAATAATACTGCAGGGGCAAATTTTGCACAAGGAAGACGTGCTCTTGAACAAATGTTTTCCAATGTATTAGGCACACGGAAGCTTTTTTCTGCATCAAGAACCACATGTCACTTTCCTTAAACTGCTTCTTTTCTTGACCAAATACACTGTGGACAACCTACGGAGGATGCCCCTTAGCGTTCCTCCTCTTTGAGGTTCTCTTCCAGTTTCCACTAACAATAAAAATAATGGATTTCTTCCCCTTCTTAAAAAAAAAAAAATTACAGTCACATTTAGGATCAGCTTTCCTAAGCTCACGTGTCAAAAAAATACCCTGAGTGATTAGAGACTTTCAACACTAACAGAAGCTCTCAATAAATATTTTTATTGACTTTAAATCAAGCACAGATCCAGAAGCCACAGTAATGCAAGAGCAGGGGGAGCAGAGGATGACAAGTGGCAGGAATAGCTGCCTAAGATGCACAAGAATCTGATAACAAAACTAGTGACTGGTCTAATTTAAAACACAAATGGAAAGAAAAAACAGTAATTCCACACTTACGAGACTTTCTGCTAGGTCCTGATCCAGTTGGTCCGTGAGGGGGAACTACTTACGCATAAAAGACTGGTAAAATGAAATATAAAATAGAAGAATATATTTGAGTGTATATCCCAACACCAGTCTTTCAGATGGGCAACCTTGACAGACCTGCAGGCCCTTGCACAAGGGTAGGGATCATTAATATCATGATCCCATACCACCAGATACCAACTTCACACACAAATGTACACTCCATACGTTCTCTCATATCTTTTCACCCATTCAGCAGCTCCAACAGGCAAAGGGAAGAGCTGCTGGCCCATAAACACACACAATGATTTCAACTTCTTCCCAATGCTCCACACTTTCTGCAGCACCTCTACTAATTCCTTGAAATCATCAGGTTTCTCTAGATCTTTCAGTTCTGAAGAGTGACCCCTCCCCACCAGACCAAACATATCCCTTCAACAGAGCTTAAAATTATTTTAAATGCTATTTTAAAAGACAATGCCTCAGTCTCTTATTTGGCTGCTATAAAATATTATTGAGGCTTTCTTTGGGAAAGTTTTAACAGAGGCAAGATAATTCAGTCTTTAAAACAAGCATGAACAGGCTGGAGTCCCAGCCCCACATCCCAAAACCCAAACTATACATCATCTCCAAGAGCATAATGAGATTAACCAAATCTTGAGGACTGGACACATTTAATTCTTCGTGCACCGCAGACTACAGAACAATTAAGAGTCTGGAAATGGGAAAACTGGCTTAAGCTAAAGATACACAATTGGGTAGGCAGAATGTTTTTGTGCACAAGAAAGCACTGCAATATCTAACATATTACAAATAGATTTATATGGAATTAAAAATAGGATTGTAAATAGATTCTTATTGCCATAAAAAGAATGCTTTATATCTGGGTAACTAAACCCCCAGATGTAGGAAAAAACCCCATGCATAACGTGGATGCTCTTCAAGTTGTAGAGCTTTAGACCACCACAATAAATTAAATAAAATTCATAATATAGTGTTTTAATATCATCTTTGTAGTTAAAAACAACACTGGCAAATGCTTACCAGGTTACACATACTAAGCAGTTCAAATGATAATCACAATGATGAATGTGTAATCTAACACCCATTCACTTTGATTTATATGAACCATCATATGAAAGTCCCACAGATACATTTTAAGTCAATAGGAAAGATCCCATTTTCCCTGACCTGAATCAGTGCTCGGTCTAAACTTAGGCATTTCGTGGTGGTTTGTTTTTTTTTTGTTTTGCATTAAGCAGAATCAGTTTCACACATAGCTAAAGATGCCTGGGGCCGCACAGTCCTTTGCGATCTCAGCAACTGGCCCTCTCATTCCCTCTGATAGTCTTGCTGAAAAAAATAAGATCAACCGAATCTCCCCCTGCCCTTCCAGCTGTGGGAGAAAGGGATCAGCCTGCTCTTTACTTCAGAAGAAAAGGCCCTGCAAAGGTCAACCTTTCATATGAAATACAGATCATTAACACTCAATACAGAACTACTTCGATTCTGGCTTTTTGTTTGTGTAACAGGGATTTATTCCATTGTATCTATTTCAGAATGCTCTATACTTTTTCGTAAATATATGCCAATGTCTTTGAAATTAATTTATAATGGAAGGCTTCCTTCTTAAATTAGAAAGAAGCCACCAAACGGCTCAGTCATTGCTCTCAAAGTATCATGCTCAGGAGACAAACTACAATTCATCAAATGAGCTCTGCTGTAGCCTGCCCTGAATGAAGAAAAACCCAAACACTAAACCACACAGTATGGATGAGAAAAGTTAGGTGGGGAGTGCCAGCTGCCTGACTTTGTTATTTATTTTTACCACAAGCCACAGTTATGCTAGCTGTCCCATGGAGAGAGAGACAGTCTTCTCAAGGCTGTTAGTTCTCTTCTAGAAATGTGAAATCTAACCTCAAAACTCCTACTGCAGCATCTAAACCTCTGCAGTTTCCATGCAATGCTCTAAAAATGTGTTTAATCCAGAATTCAGTCTACATTGAAGTAGGCAACAGTCAAAAACACATCACCCTTACTTCAAAAAAACCTTACAGGAAAAGGCTGATAAGCTATATCAGGCCCCATTACAAAACAGCAAAACTGACAGATTTAAAAAAAAAAAAATATATATATATACATTATTTATAGGAAGGAGAAGAGGTGTGGGTTAAATTTGTTTCAAATAAGATCAGTCAAGTCACATTATGCTACCTGATGCTACACTGCCAAGCGCTGGAAAAGCAAGCCTGGCCCAGGCTTGTAAATCCCACTGGCTAGAGAAGTCCCTGCAAATAAAATAAACTTAAATTTAAAGATGACTGAAAAAAGCCAACAGGCATTGAAAGTTTACATAAAGTTACCAAAACATATAATTTTTACTTAAATTCCTGAATGATCTGAAGAGAATAGGTTTTTTTTTTCTTCCCCCTCAAAAACCCATTTCAGTAAAATTCATGGCAAACAGATCAATCTTTTGTTTTTACATTTTGAGACTGTGTTAAGAATAAAATTGCTTCCTTTGAATAAGGCATAATAACTGCCAGCTCTCAAAATAAAGGAGAACATGTGGTGTTTCCAGAGAAAAAGGTTCAGGGGATAGAGGACAGGAACACTGCAGTATTATTAAAGAGTACAGACTCAAAAAAAATTGCCAAGGAAATAAAGGAAACTTCCAGAGTTTGGAAAGCACTTTAACATGGAAATAAGTATCCTCATATTTTGTCAATACAAAGATATCACTGAAGCAAAGCTTGACTTCCCTGGCTGATGACAGTTAACTGATGAAAACAGAAGTTCTGAAAGACAGAAGTTTCATAAAAGTGTATGGAAAAGGGGTTATTAGGGGATTAAAAGTTTGGGAGGGGGAAGGTGGGATTGAAGGCTCACACTAGGAAGCTGAAAATATAAAAAAATTTCACCCTCTGACCTTATATGTGATGCGATGCTTGGAAACGAGGGACTCAGCTATAGTCAAGAGGGGAAGAAGAAACCCATATTATCTGTAGGCAGCCACAGTTGATGACCACTATTACTCCAAATTTGATCTTACAATCTTGTGAGAGCAAATTATGAAGGGTGTTTTTTCTATCCACATCTCTCAAGTGACTGGGATTTAAGAAGTATGACCCAGTCATACTTCTGACCCAGGCACTATACCAGCTAAGGCCTGAGACTTCACAAAACATCCCACACTACACATGTGGAAGCACAACAGAAGGACCTTCATCAGAAGTAGGGTCCTCTTCCTTTATCACACAGATAAAAGCACCATCATTGAGACTCCACCTCTCCCACACCCATCACTCCCCATAACCTGCTCAGCAGAACGACCTGCTTGGAAGTGGACATTTCAGTAGCTTCTCAAAAGCAAGGGACAGAAAGAGATAGACGTGCTCAGAACAGAGACTTAAAAAAATATATAGCAATTAAATATCCAATATCCCAGAACACTTACAGGTACTACTACTCCTTGGCTGGAAATAAAGCTCGGTAACGTAGAGAGTTTATGATTTCTATTGACAATACTAGAGACAGACTGAATGGAACCACATCCATTTGCTCCCACAGCATGACTTACACACAAACACAACACGTAAAAGAAGGACTACGTGTACAGGAAGACATCTGACTTCTCATTCATAAATGTGCATCCAAGTTCTAATTAGAATAAAATCATTTGGTTCCCAAAAGGACACAGCTACATTAAACAATAAGAATCACAAAACCAAACTACCACCCTGAGAAACACACAGAAACAAAAAGAGTGAGGTCTGCACTCACCTTTTCCATTTTTTTCAGGGACTAACTGCAGAAATAGCATCCAAATAATTATAACTTGTGACCTTTTAACATAAATGGTAATTTCTTAGACTAGTTCTTTTATATTCCATCCCACGCTCTTCCAAATAAGAGCTGCCCAAAAATACTTTGCATAAAAAACTAAATGTTCCCAGTGACAACTCCAATCACATCATTCCTTGCACAAGAACATTAAAAGATGCAACAACAGCAAAACCCACTAGTTATTCTTATACCTTCAAGACTAAATCCTAAATATAGTATGTTTTCAAATTGTCTTCAGTAAAATCCAAATAATATGTTCGTCGCTTTAACCAAAAGCCAGCAAAGTACAACTTGTATTTGCTGCAGGCCATAAAGTGAACGTTCTCTATCTGAAGCATGGATGGGTGAAGATGAAAAGTAGTTTTGGAAAGTTTACAACAGCTCTGACACTATCGCGTGTTCCTCATTACAAGTTGCTCCTACCTATTTATTAGGCTTACTCCAGACCTTTTACCACCTTCAAAAAAGATAATTTACATCAATTCTTCATACCTTTAAATTTAACCACAGGAAACGGCACAGAATATGGTCAGGAGCCCCGGTTGAAAAAGAGGGAGGAGGGGTAAGAGAAGGACTGAAGTGGGGCTGGAGAGGTTGTGATTTAAAAGTAACATTTCATAATCAATTTTGTCTTTAGCACAGCACTTAGGTGATGTTATCCAAAGTAACCACTCCACTACAGATCAGAAGTGCCCAAGTGAGGGGAAATTACTAGAAGCCCTCCCTCCTCTTCTCTATCTTGGACTGATGCATCTCCATCGTGCTGCTTCCAGTACTTCCCAGCACAGATCTGGATTTTGCTGGTGAACCCAATGGAATTCTTCATTTCTCTACCCCAAAGCCTTCCCCAAAATTAAACTGTCCTTATATCTGAAACTGGATACTGCTAACCTGTCTTAAACAGCTTGAAGATCCAGTGTCTTGAACAAGTTAGAAAGAGGAGGTTTAGGCTAATTTCTTAAGAATACTGGTTTAAAAATAAGAGTTTTGGTCTCTTATTAAACAAGTTGTGCATACAAAGACTGTCACAGGCAAGTTACTTACATTTAAACACTGATTTTACAGTTAGAAAACCAAGTCTCAATTGAGGAGATTTCAATATTTAAAAGTCTTTTAAATTTGACTTTCTGAAAAATACATTACCAGCTTTTAAGTCAGTCAGCAATGAATTTTCTCTACAGCCAGGAGAGCCTACAACCGATTCTGGAGCTTCCCAGATGACCCCAGGATGCAAAGGCAGACGTGAAAACGCAGATAACCTGTCACCACATCCAACAAATTCCTGCAGGAGAGGGAGGAGATGGAGCTCTGACCTTTCTGCAAGCTGCCGTGGCTCAAACTTACAGGTAAAGAAACATCAGACAGAGATGACTGCTGCTGTTTTCAAAGACCTGACACTTGATACTTTAAAGGCTAAAGCCCCTATTGCTAGTAAAGCACTTTTCCTAAGATTTTCTTTCCTTCTTACTTCAGATGCTGTTTGCTGTGAGATAAAAGGAAGCGATTCTCAAACCGAGGTGATTCTCCAGAGGACTCTAAGGAAACACCTGGAGATCTTACAAGATGCTGGACACTAACACCAGGGTATGAAATGCCTACACTGCAGCAAAGATGATGTTAAACACAATGCTCAAGGTTGTACATAAAATTAAGCACCCCAGGACTAGAAATCAAGGGCTGTTAAGCTTGAAATCACAAGGAATCACTTGCGAGATGCCATCCTTACAGAAAAGCATCCAGTGAAATGGCAAAGCAAGCATGGACTTTGCTGGCAACACTCAGGACTCCCTAAATACCTCCTCATGCATTATCACCACATACAGCTTAAAACACCATCAATTAAACCTTTATAAAAACATCCCACTAATTCTTCCAATTCATTTTTTGCATATCATAGAATCATAGAATGGTTTAGGTTGGAAGGGATCTTAAAGATCACCTAGTTCCAACCCCCCTGCCATGGGCAGGGACACCTTCCACTAGACCATGTTGCTCAAAGCCTCATCCAACCTCCAGAGATGGGGCAGAAAAAACTTCTCTGGGCAACCTGTTCCAGTGCCTCACACCCTCACAGCAAAGAATTTCTTCCTGAGATCTCATCTAGATCTCCCCTCTTTTGGTTTAAAACTATTACCCCTCCACGTGTACACAGCAACTTTACACGTGTGTATGAGGACTCAGTAAAATCAAGCTAAGATAACATGAGTTGCAACACCAGTTCTTAAGCTATGAAGAAGAATCAAACAATTTTTTCTGTAATTTGTTTTCCCACTACTTAAAAAGTGATCTGTACACCTTTTTTTTTGTGAAATAGTGAGTAGTCTTTAACTCATCACAACATTTTTCAAACACTTATCGCTACACGCTGCTGATAAAGAACCTTTCATCCTATAACCACTAAAACTTTCCCTCTCAAAGCAAGATACAACCAGAAGCTTAGTCACTATTCACATAAGAGAATGTCATAAGTTTCTGGAGCAGTTTAACAAAAAATAAAAAAATATATTATTTCTTAGTGGATTTGGAAGACGTTTGCTCTCAGTACTGAGTAACATTTGTTATATACCTGACAGGGTTTCTTAAGCCAGGTCTCCCCAGCAACTCTGGGCTGTAACTACGCTGATTAAATCAGATTTGCACGTGTTAAAAACATGGAAAGCAAAAAATAAAAGTAGAGTCTTAATGTATCAACAGCTTATTCTGAGTTCATAGACCAGATTAGAAGAATAAACAATGAAAATACTGACCATACGTTACAGCAATTCTTACACCTAAACAATTTGATAATGTAACATTGTTTATCGAGCCAGTTTTTTCATAAATTATGATCTAAACAGAATACTAGTCAATGCACCAAAAGATATCAAAGATATCCCTTTATTACAAATGATCCAAGTATCTCCCTTTAGGCTATGGCTATCAGAAAGCATTTAGTTAGCTCCCAAGCCAATATTTTTTTTATCTGTTTTATTATGAAATTATAACTCATTTTCAATAACTTTTAGCTTTGCTATACAGAGCCACAAATAATTTCCCAGAACCCTTCGGAAAAAGCTGACATGCAAAATGATTCTCTAGTCAACTTGTGTATTATTAAGCTGAAAAAAAAAAAAACCCACCAAACTTCTCAGATCATTTGATCATTGGGGGGAATAGAAAAGTATTGGGAGCTTCAGGAGAGATGGACGAACTTCAGGTCATATAAAATATTACCAAGGCTGCATTTGAAGAAAAATTTGAAAGTTTGTGAAAGTGCCCCAGGTGAAAACACTTTGTGTTGCTAAGAAACATCATCCCTGATGATGGATGAATTAAATTGTCTCAGTTAAGAGAGCCAACTCCAGGCATCCCTCGTTTATTAGTAGAATGTTTTCTTGTACTAGTAATTTATTTCAACAGCCACATACAAATAAAAAGCCCTGCTTGTAAATGAAACTCAGAATTTCAAACTTCCATAATAATTAATTTTCTGCTAGAAAACAGAACGGCGTTCACATCTTAAACAGAATAATTACATTTGGAAAGTTTACATTTAAATGTAATATTAAAGCATCCAAACAATTAAAAACTTATTTTAGGATAGTCTGCAATGAAATATACTCGTCAACTTCCAAAATCACTCTATATACAACCCAGTGAAGAATAAAACTCTTCAATTATTTCTACGTACTGAACAACATAAATATTCAGGTAATCAAATTTTAAACATCACTGAGAGAAAATCATATTCATTTTTCATGTATTGTTATGATGACACCAACATAAAAATCTAAGCATGGAGGAAATAACAAAAACCACCTGCTTTTCTCATTTGGAAGTTGTCTCCGTGTTTCATCCAGTTCCTCTTTTTAATCTATTACTTACAGGCTGCTGCTTCTACAGAATATATTTGTTAATTTATAGCAGTGTATCTTTCTATTCCTGAAGTTTGTTGGGTTTTTTTCCTGTTGAACTCCCACAGAGCATACCTGATTTCCCCATGGTACACTGCTTTAAGTGCAGAAGTCCTTTCCAAAAGGTTGTAGCTGGAGCAGAGAAAGGCCACCTCTTCCCACCAGCTGCACAAGGGGCCAGAGAAGCTCTCCTGGAAGGGGAAAGAAAATCAAGCACATCTCACCTGGCAGAGCCTTGAAGAGCAGGAGGCAACAGCAAAGGTGAAGCACAGCAAGCAGGAAGCCCCAACAGGAGCAGGAGAGTCCTGAGATCAGAAAGTAGACATATATGACTGCTGCTCAGAGATGATGGAAAAGGGCAGAGTTTTGTTAATAACCCAGAGAGGAATATGCAGAAATTTATGCCACCCAGAAACCAATGAAGTTGTAGCGTTGAGAATAAACCAAGGGCAAAGACCCATTCTGCAAAAACACAGTTGGCAAAGGGCAGAATCATTAAAGCAAAGAAATTTTAATTTGTCTGATGACAAGGCTTTGGGGTTTTTCTTCCTATTATTTTAGATTGCATTCTAATGAAGATTCCAAGTTAGAGGTCCCTAGTTTTAGCAATGGAGAGTTCAATTTAAGGAAAAGGGTGAAAAACTCTCTATAAACTGTTCTTTGGATCCCATCACAGCTTCTGAGTAAGAAAGTACCACGCACTCAGCTAGTCACTACACAGAGGCAACCAGAGAAGCTCTTCTTCCAAAACACCATCACCACAGAGAAGAGTTATCACTGGAGAATTTAGCAACGATACCAATTTGGCTGCACTACAGGAGATGTGCTTCCCGTGGGCCTAATAAGGAAGGCTTTACCATTTAAGCAGAATCATTTTAAAAGCTCAAAGAACATGTGTTATCTGCACCACTTCTGCTTCTGGAACCACAGAAATCCTGAAGACAGAGGGCAGGTGGGACTGCAGCTTTCCAACGCACAGACATATCTGCCTTAAATGTAAGCCATGGTCCTTGTTACTTTCCGACTATCGGGAAGCATCTCCGAGTTGGAGATATCAGTGCAGAGGATGAGGTAAAGTGTTTCTGATCACATCAGGTGTACTAAAACACTAGCACCACCTGCAGATCACGTTCCAAGCAAATAACATGAAAGAAAAGGTTCTGTAGTAGAGATACCCTTTCTTCCCCTCCTCCTTTGTCTACACAATTCACAAAATAACACTTGCTTCAAGTAAGATCCCTCTGATCAAAGATACTTTTTTTTTTTTTCAAGTGTTGAGCTAGCAGCCAGGAAGAATCACCATTTGCATACAGATGCATCTCAAGTTGCTCAGACAAAGAGCA